>JANHGN010019644.1:169371-200443 GCA_024605025.1 Megaceryle maxima | reverse complement strand
CACTTGAGGCTATGGTCTAATGGATAGAGAGATGTTAGGATGAAGGTTGGACTTGATGATCCTAGAGGTCCTTTCCAGTCCTAATGATTCTATGATTCTATTATTTTATGATTCTTTTATACTAGACTTGCTTTCAAGAGGTCACAAACTATTCATCCTTTACCGGGAACATGTGTTTCTTGTGTTGTGACTCTGAGGTCGTCTTCTGCTAGAAGTTGACGTCCCAGAGTAGCTCAGTTTTGATACCTGCAAATGAGGTGAATGGAAGATGTGCCTTGAACATTAAAACTACATATAATGCAGTCTACACTGGGAATTAAGCAGGTCCTTGTTACTTCAACTCGGGCATCGTAGATTAATGAAAACTTCTTAGTGCAGTCTATGTACCTCCACTCCCCACTGGAAAATGGGCTATAATGCTACACCTTTGGGGTTTTGAGAAAATGAATTAATTAATATTTGTTGTGTTTTGTGAAATGCTGGAATTGTTGGTAGCAAGAGAAAAGCCTGTGAGGAAATTAATTTTCTTTTCAAAGCTTTGAGGAATTGACTATATTGAATAAAGCATGAGGCTGCAGACTGAAGACTGAGGAAGAAAACAAAGCACTGAGCAGCTGTTCATGAAGTGAGCTCTTTTATTCTGTATGTATGAGGCAGCACTTGTGGAAAAGAAATTGTACAGGATCATGCCAGTAAAGACTGTAATGTGATGCATTCACCGGAAACCTTATTTTATTTTTTTTTCCTGTAGGCTATTTTGTTTGACATTTCCTAACTTTTGATGCTTGATTCTGTAAAAATAATATTTTGTTAATAGAAGTTGTTGCATCTAATCATACTAAATGTGGAAGCACAGTAGCTGATGTGCTTCAGCCTTTTTGTGCTTAAAGAGCGGAAGCAAAGCTAATATAAAGAGGGAGAATGCAGAAGACCCCCATCTACTGTCAGTGGGATCCTTATGCTTTCCTGACATGCATCTACAATTACCTGCTGTCAGTTATGTGATAGTAGACTAGATGATTCTTGATGGCTGAGTTGTAATGGTAATTTCTGTGTATTTGTGGGTTTTAGCTACTACTTTTGCTTTGCTGATGGTACATTTATGCTGCGTGGAGGGACTGGAATTGGTTAGTATAGTGCTGGCAATTCTCTTTCTTGATCAATGGAATGAGTCTCTTTGCTTGTGGATTTTCTGGCCAACTGTTTAAGCCACTTCAGAGATATGCAAGGAAACCAGGATTTTGTAGAGCTTTAAACAGATCTGAAATCTCCTGAGCTTTGCCTACTTTTGGTCAAAATTTAGGTAACATATTTTTGTTCTGCAGTGTAAATTTACCCATATTTATTCAAACTATTTTTTCAAAGTATTCATAGATGTTTCAATGAATATAAATGTATCACCACTTTTAGACGTAAACAAAACCTAATGATATAAAAACTTTGTACAGATGCCATTATTACTTCTAGTCCTTTCCAATTTTTCCCTTCCTTTTGACTGAGTATTTTCATTTATTCTGACAGTCAATATGGTACTCACTGTTACAGAATGCTTTTTCACTGAGTCAGGTAATAAATTTTAATAGAAATGACATTGGATAAGTAGGAAGGTAAGAAGTGATTATCTTTTGGGTCTAGAGACAGTGCATCTCTGCACTAGCTGGTACTAACTTTTGAAGCAGTGTGGTTGATGCTGTTGTTGAGTACAGTACTTAAGCATTCTGGGAAGTGCTCTGCCTTGTACACAGTTCTCACAATGTACCAGAAAAGAAACTTAAAAATTATTTTTCTTTTGCTATTCTTGCTATTTGGAATAACCTGAGATTGAAGGCCCATCCATCATAATGTAAAGTACAAATAGAAATAGATACTGTTAGATGGGTTGTCAGGATTACAGAATCACAGAATGGTTTGGGTTGGAAGGGACCTTTAAAGGTCATCTAGTCCACCCCCCTGCAGGGAGCAGAGACATCCTCAACCAGAGCAGGTTGCTCAGAGCCCTGACCAACCTCACCTGGAATAGTTCCAGGGATGGGGCATCTGCCACCTTTCTGGGCAACTTGGGCCAGGGTCTCATAACCCTCAGTGTAAAAAATGTCTTCCTTCTCTCTAGTCTAAATCTCCCTCTTTTTGTTTAAAAATATCACCTCTCGTCTTATCACAACAGCCCCTGCTAAAAAGTCTGTCCCCATCTTTCTGACAGGCCCCTTTAAGCACTGAAAGGCCACAATAAGGTCTCTCTAGACCATGTCACTAAGCACCACATCCAATCTTTCCTTAAACACCTCCGGGGATGGTGACTCCACCACCTCCCTGGGCAGTCTGTTTGAGTGTTCTATCACCCTTTCCATGAGGAAGTGCTTCCTAATATCCAACCTAAACCTCCCCTGGCACAGGTCCAGGCCATGCCCTCTTGTCCTGTCATGAGTTGCCTGTGAGAAGAGCCTGACCCCCCACCTGCATACAACTTCCCTTCAGGTAGTTGTAGAGAGTGATGAGGTCCCCCCTGTGACTCCTCCAAGCTGAACAACCCCAGCTCCCTCAGCCTCTCCTCATAAGACTTTCCCTCCAGTCCCTTCACCAGCCTCGTTGCTCTCCTCTGGACCCACTCCAGCACCTCAATATCCTTCTTGAAGTGAGGGGCCCAGAACTGCACACAGTACTTGAGGTGAGGCCTCACCAGTGCTGAGTACAGGGGGAGAATTACATCCCTAGTCCTGCTGGCCACACTATTCCTGATACAAGCCAAGATGCCATTGGCCTTCTGTGCCGCCTGGGCACACTGCTGGCTCATGTTCAGCTGGTAACCAAGCAGTACTCCCAGGTCCCTCTCTGCCAGGCGCCTCTCTCAGGCCAAGAGGAAGTCTGGAGCAAAAGTTTTCCTTTTTTCATGTGTTTGTCTCTGCACACATGCATGTTTTGGAGAGCAGAAACTTATGCAGCCTGACTGTGATATTTAAAATACATAATTTGGTCATTTAGTGCTGTTGTAAATGCTGAAGGGTTCTTGTGGAAATTACCATCTGATTCCTAAACTCTCCAGTGAGCTTTAATACACTGTGTTCTTGAAAACCTAGGAACAGAGATGTGATTGTTACTTTTCTGCAGAGCAGTCCAGAGTTTGTAACATGAGAGTAAGATCATATTGGGAAACTTCTAGTCCTCTGGGAGATTTGAGTCTTGAAGTTTATCCTTGAGAAGCTGCAGATTATAGTGTTAACCTGTATTCATAAAATACAGTATTTTAATTCTCAAAAGTGAATAAAAATCTATATCAGGTTAAATGCTGGTTTAAGAGATTAGTAGTCCATTAGAGGTGAGACAAATCTAACTTTTTAATTGAGCCTGTACACCAGTGCAGAAAAGATATCTGGGTGAGACAGAAGGCTGAAGGACCTGCCTGTAGTGGTGAAGATCCATACCAGGATTAGAAGAGACAGCAGGATTCCTCAAGCTGACATAGTTCTGCTTTGCAGATGATGTTACTGTGTACCTGAAAGCCATGTGTTACACATGTGGTCCTTCTTGATGATGACAACTTGCTACTTCTGCCAGATACTCTGTTATGCCAGCTAGAAAAGATCTGTGTAGTAGGTATGGTGGCTGTTTAATATCATTGAGTTGTGTCCATATCCTGGACACTAAGCTATGAAATTGTGTCAGTTTGATAGTTTTATTGTGCTGAAATACAAAACCAAGCAGGTAAGCTCCAAATAAGTTACAGACAGGCAGCAGATTGTTTTAAAACAACATTGTATATAGCACTGAGAAGTTATGAAATGCTGAGATTAAGACCGGCATCTCTAATCCATTGGGATTTTTTCTGTAAATTTGATGCAATTGAATCTTTGAATATCCATTGACAGGGTATTTTCTTTACGTGGTTAAAGCTTAATTTCATTGTTTGCTATGGATGGTTCCGGATGATGAACATCATAGTTTAGGGAACTGTAAATGTCAGGACCCCTGCCTTCAGTTGTAAATTGGAAGGGTGCAGCAAGCAATCTAGTGAAGTGAAACCAGAAAATTGCAGGGATATACTCTCAGTTTCTCTGCTGTGGTGGTCGCATTGTATTAGGTCATTTAAACCATACTTTTTAAAGGTATAATTCTCTCAGTTTGAGACATCAGGGTTATAATCAGAGCTGTAACTGGAGTCAAATTAATGGATAAAAATAACAGGTGTTCTAAAGAGAGATGTCAGCAATGTATTTTTGTCCTATCCATGAAATGGAAAGCTAAGTCAGTTGATACCTTAATGTGTGAAAATAAGTTCATTAATATGTACAAAGCACACAGCTACAAGAAGTGCTTCGTTGATGGCAGATCTAAACGACAGGGGAGTTATCCTCTTCCTCTTTTACCTACTCTGAATGAATGATTTTCCTCAGAAAGTAATATTCCTGCTTTGCTGTAATGGTTGAACTGCTCATGTTCCCTAACTAGAATCTGTGTAGTGATCTCAGAGGAAACCTTAAAAAAAAATAAGGCCACAGGGCAGGAATGGGACTGAGGTGTGCTGGGGATTCTAATCTCTCAGCCTGGTTTGCTGTTTACTTAATTATACAACTGCGGTAAGGGGAAAATAGGAGGTAGTTTGTTCATTGAACATCCTTCATTACATGTGCTGAAGGGCACTGCGGTGCCGTGAAAACGTGGCTTTTGTGTGAGATCTCTTACTTTTGTATGTCATTAGCTGTTAAGGGAGCCTTCTAAATGAGCTGATGTGCTATTTCTTGTATTGCCATTCAGCTAGAAAATGTGCAGGCAGGAAAACAGAAGAACTCTGCACGTGTCGTTGGGGACCTAGCTCCTCTGACCTCCATTGTCATTTCTGTCTCTTGCCTGTTTAATAATTTTACACAGAAGGTGTTAAATGTTGGTCATAACATACAGAAGCAGAGACCAATACTACTGTATAAACACAGCAACTGTCCAGTAGTTTAAAACAGTGTTTCGATAAAAATTTCTAAATGTTACTACACTTGAAAAATTATAATCTAGTAGGATAAACAGTGCATTTCAAAGCAGCTGCTTATTTATAGAATCTTATATAAGATCCTGTTGTTTGGCACTAACGGTGTATCAATGGAACTGACTGATGGCGTAGGATGAAGGATTTTGCATGGATGCAATATTATATATGCCTTGAAATTAGAATTTCTGAGAATGTCACTGAGCTAGTTGGAAGACATGCACATGCAAGTAATTCTGAGAAGAGAAAGCACCTGTGGCACTTCATGTAAAGACCTGAAATACTGGCAGAAGATAGGGAGTAACATGGTAAAAGAAGAGCATTGAGTGCTTAGGTAGAAATCAAGCCTTTTAGGGAAAGAACATTTCAGATTTGCTTAGATCATGAAAACCTTGTGCAAGAACCCTCTTAAGTGCCTTACAAAGTTGATTACTTGATTTCTTTGATCTGATGGCAGTTTTAGAAAGCCAATGGCTCACAAAAAATGGTGGTTACACTTGAAATAAGGATTAAAGTCATATCCAAATATGCAAACTTTGTGGAAAATCCCTTTGCATACAGAAGTAAGAATATCAGTGTAAGAACCCTGGAGCATTTAATAAGAAGTTCTTCAGAGTGTTTACTATGCTCTAAGACCCCAAACAGCTGACCATTCTGCCATTTATGTGTGTCTTCTTAAGGCAAATTGGTGTTATTATTAATTTTGTCTATAATTTCCCTTGAAGAGTACCCAGGTCTGACTTTGTGTTTACATATACAATCAATAGGGAGAATTTATATACGAAAGAAATGAGAACTTTTTGTACCTGTTTTTTGTCCTGTAATGAGATTTTTTAATTAACCCCAAATAAAAGCCTCTCTCTTTCCTGGTTTTAGCATCTCTCTTATGGCAATGGTAGCTTACATGTTGATGCAGCTTTCCAGCAGACGCTCTGGAGTGTGGCACCAATCAGTTCAGGAAGTGAAGTTGCCCAAGGTAAGACTGACTCAACTTTAATTATTGAAAGACTGATTGATATGAAATATCTGAAAAATCAAGTTATTCTGCCAAGTGTGGGAGTGGGTTTCTTTTATGTATACATTCAATACAATAAATAAACACATACACAAATGTTCTGAAAAGAGGGAAAGTTATACTAAAAGTGACACTGATAGTTTTCTGCGTATTTTTTTTTTCTAAATACTCAACTGCTCATTCAAATCTTACTTTGTTAAAGGTATGATAACATTCATAACATTTTTTTTTTCAAATGGCTTTTAGTCCTGGTTTAAAATATGATCTCATGTATGCAAACATGGTTACATGTTTATGGTCTGGAAGCAGAATGTGGAATTCTAGGAGTTAAGACTGGGAATGGTTTTGTGGGGAAAATATGGTTGGGAAGAAGAACAAAAGAAGGGGGGAAAGATAGAGCAACTTTCAAATTTTATTTATTATATTTAGCAGTTAGGGAGGGATTTTTTTTAATGCAACTTCTTCCATGAAAGGATGAGGATCCCTGAATTTATGCTGTGCTGGTTCCACAGAGAGGAAAAAAACCCAAAACAGTCCTTTTTTTCTGAAAAGTCTGTCATGATGTAAAGCGTAATGATTTCTAGTTTCCTACAGAATAATTGTTTTGAGTAGGTGTTGTAATGGAACCTTAAGAAGGTTAAAGCTGCAGGTCTCACTCCCTGGAATTTTTGGGTACTATTTTTTGAAAAGGGAATACACTGAAATTTCACATCCGTTCTTTTTATATGTCATATTTTAAAACAGTTCTGGAATGCTCTTGCAGCTTTGCTCATTCAGATTTCAGGGAAAACATTGCCAACACCTCCTTTCTATATCCTCACTTTTTTAGACTATGTGAGTCATGCACATGAGTTATGCACATTCAGATTGTCTGACATGGATTCTAGTGAAATCATTATTAAAATACGCTAGTGCATTGCTTATCAGTGTCCTAAACTTTATGGACAAAACCTTCTGCCACAGTTCAGGGCCAGGGCAGCCCCCTAGACTTATAACAGACACTCTCTGTTAACCTCACTCCCTCCCCAAAGGGGGAGAGAAAAGGAATAAGGGAGAGAGACTTAGTGATTAGAAAAGGAAACTAGAACAGCTTTAATGAGACTAATAATAATAATAATAATGATAAAATAGAATATGTACAAATATATACAAAACCAGTATTGAACCAACCCCCCTGATGGTAATTACATCACTGTCACCACTGATGCTGTGGAGCAGGCACTGGGGGGTCCCAGACTGGGCCCTGCAGCAGGCGGGAGCTGTGTTCAGGAGCTGGATTCTGGTACCGGATTCAGAAACACACAGATTGGGATCGAAGGCAAAATGGACAGAATCCTGCTTGGATGCTCTGAGGAAGGAACAGGAGAAGAGCCTGGAGCCCTCAGGAAGAGGGCGAGCGAGCGAGCAAGCAAGCAAGCTAGCAAGCAAGCAAGCTAGCAAGAAAACAAAACTAGCAAGCTAACAAAAAGCCCAAATAAACCCTCCAGACCCTCCAGATCCTCTGCTTTATACCGAATATGACATATATGGGCTGGAGTACCTTGTTGGTCAGTTTGGGGTCACCTGCCCTGTCCGCTCCTCCCCGCAGGTACAGCCTTTCACTTTCTGCACCCCTCAATGTGGTACACAAGGTGCAGCAGTGGCCTTGGTCTGCACACCAATCCTTGGTAGTAACTCTAGCCATGGGCTGTTATCACTGCCAGCAGCAGACACTGCCTGTGAAAACAGGCTGCTGACTTCAGACAGTGCAGTTAGTTAGAAGAACTGAGCTGAAAAGTAAAATCACTGAACAGAATTAGTTCTGTTTTTCACTCAAACCAGGACACCTTCCTGTTGATGAAAGCCTGTTGCTTCTTCCTTTAAACTCTATTCTTCTTTTCCTCCCACTGCTGGCAGCTCTGATGAGGCATTCATGTTAATAATTCCAGTACAGTTTATTAGTCAAGACTCAGATTTGTGCTGTGCCACATCTTTCTTGTTGCTGAGCCTCACTAGTGAGACCTGTCTGGCTGTTTTGGAAACAGAAGTCCACAGTGATATAGTGTAATGTTATGCACTCATACCTTCAGGAAATCATGTGAAAATGATGTAAAATCATTTTAGCAGCTGTTGCATTTCTTTGCATATTTGCTTGTTCCGTGTGCTATGCCTTTCCATTTTCACATTTCTCAGGTATAGACATTAACTTTGTTAAGCAGTATCTTTTCTAGAGAAGACCATCTGTCTCCCATCAGAAAGAATTAGAACAAAGGCCTTATTCGAGCAAAAAGGGCAAATCTTCCTGTAATTAAAAGTTGTCTTGTTGTGAATGGAGAGAGTTGGATGCTTAGTATGCAAGACCTTACTCTACACGCCTCAGTAAAACTGTAGCCAAACTGGAGGAAGAGGAAAATAAAGCTAATTTTGTTTGTATCTGCAAAATGCTGTCATCTTCATAAACAAAATGTTAGCGTGGAGGAATAGCTACACTACAATACCCTCTCTTAATCAAAACTTCCCATTAAAAACAGATCTATAAATGAAACACTTCAGTTAAATGAAATTACTTTGAAGTGAACATAATGGATAAATAGTCCATAAAATGAATTAGGATATTGGAGGTAGCTAGTTATAAGAAAATGATTTCTTTTCACATGCATTTCTACAAAACTGGCTTATGCAGAAGTCAGTTTACTGTTTAAGTCAAAGCAAAGCTTTAGAGTCATATGAATTAATTCTGCTAATTCTGTACTGTTAAGTAGATAGGAGACACTTTAAAACCAAAACAAAATAAAAAAGCTAAAAAAATAGCTGCATAAATAATAATTTGACATTGGTTTCAAAGATCTAAAAAATACACCCTAAAATTTTCCCTGTTATATATTCAGAAAAAAAGATTTCCTGTAGCTTCAAAATAAACCAGTGAAATGTGTACAATGTGGCAGTTGATTCTTAGATCCTTCCCTGTACACATCTGTCTTACTGCACAGCATTACTTGTTTATATATACATAGCTTCAAACTATTATTCCAATATTTATTAAAAAAAAAAAAAAAATCTTTTTGTAGTAATGCTAAGCCCAAGGAATGATGTTACCACATCCTGCTCAAAAGCAGAATTTGATTTTAAGGAATTTTAGCAAGAAGGGAAGATGAGTTTAGGAAACAAATGTGTGTTTACATTTAGCTTGTCAGACTGGAAAAATGCCATTGAATTGCAGTTGGAATCTACTAGTGTTCTTAGTATTCTTCAGTTACTAGATTATAGTACAATATTTGTATGATAACATAAAATTATATGTCTTTTTAATGTCACATCTCTGCTGCAAAAAGACTGATGAAAAAGCATCTCTTTTGTCAATATCTTTACTGATTAGAATTATGGCCACCTTTTCAGCTTGCTTCTGGGTGGAATGTCCTGGCTTTTCAAATAAAAGTGTATGCCCTGTGCCTTAGTTTGTGAACACGTATTAGTACCTGAACACTGTAGAGCCAAGTATTTGGCTTTGAACCTACATCTGCAGCAGAGGTATAGGCAGTATAGGAGTTTTCCTTTGGAGTCCAAATAAATTGTGATTGTAGGTTGTGAATCTTAAGTCAAGCAGAGCTTAGAGTGTATCTTCCCTGATGTTTTTCTCCCAGAAAACTTCCAAAGACATTAGAAAGGATTTTTCAAGTTAACTAACTAAATCAATCTTTGTTTTGTTAGTGTATGACCTGGAATCCTTAACAAATTAAACCCAGAAGAGAGTAGGTAAATTGAAAGTGAAGACTCTCCCACTTTTTCTGTTGTCACTTGCTTCCTTGTTCCCTCTGTATTTTTCTGAGTTGCACTAACTCTGTAGAAATCTCCTGGCTATGTGTCTCTTTCTGGTGACTGCCCTTTCCTACTTGCTGATTTGGAGCTTTTCTCACTTGGCATTGTTCAGCTTGCTCCCCAGGGATCCCCTTCTTCTGATTTTCTTTTTAAAGTAACATAAAATACCACCAGCAAAAACAACCAAACAAAAACCTGATAGTATTTATTACAGTTTGAGGTACAGTTTTATGTGTTGCTGCATTCAGACAAATGCACTTGTTTTTGTCCCTTTATTCAAGGATATCTGATAGGAGGGGATGTTCTAAGGTTATTGCATGGTCACATGGATGAATGTTTGACAGTCCCTTCGGGTGAACATGGAGAAGAACAAAGAAGGTAGGTTTCCAGTTTTCAACAAAATAATAATGCATGTTGATGAATCAATATTAAGTGTCACTGATAATATAGATTTTTGAAGGATATTGTGATGAGATGTATTACTCATAAGAAGGAATACTGTTGGGGAGAACTTTGGACATGAGCCGCTTACATTTTCTTTACAGTATTGTTCAGTATTGTTTCACTTAGCAGGTATAAATGGAATAGTGATTTTTTCATAACTTATTGTTGTCTTTACTGACTTAAAAACACCATGAATGAAATGTGTTAGTTCCTTTACTGCTGTTTTTTTTCTGTAATCACAAAAAATTCCTTAGGATAGGGTTTAAGATTACTGCCCAGTCCTTCAAGACCACTAATCTGGGTACTGATATCAGGTCTACCTCTCATGGTAGGTAGGACTTCTCTTGACTAAATGAGTCTTAGAAAGGAAGTAGAGAAGTGATGACAGCTCAGTATTTCTCTCTCGGTTAACTAATAAATCTAAATGGTGAGAAGACTGACACTGAAAGTGACATGGCTCAGTGGAGTGATCACATGGATGAATTGAAGTCCTGTTTATTTGCTCTAATAAAATACACCTTAAGCTTCTTTTCAGTAGGGCTGTGTTATATGACTTAGTTCTACCTTCAGCCTGAAGATTGCTAAATCATAAAGTTGATTTTGGAATAGTTTGTTTAATGCAGTATTTTGGGTAGCTTCATTTTCATGACAAAGAAAATGTTGTTCATTCATTTCCAAATGAGTTTTCTTGGTTTTCAAATAGAAATGTATTTTTTATTCTATTTTATTCCAAGTTTATTTTTTTATTGTTATTTGTAAAGGTAAGAACAAGACACTGGAAGCTCTTTTAAAATATAGTGAAAATCTATAATTTTTCAAATATTAAGGAGAAAAACTTAGGAGTTTTCTTATACAGCTGCTAGCCAACCACTCCTGGCTATTTTGTATTTTTATATAAGGGAATATTTTTTTGAACACAGAAGATATTTCAAAATGCTGAGGCTTAAAATATGATTAGTTAAATTTTAAATTTGATTTACTATGTGATAGATAGACTACGTTTTGGAGTTTATCACTACTATTATTAGCCTTACCCTGAAAGTGATGAAAAAGTAAGATCCCATAGTGTTTGCTCTTACTTTAGTCTAAATTCTGAAAAATCCTTTGAAAAATTGTAGTTGCAATGTAATTGAAGATTTATGAGATAATCAAGCACTTCAGTAATGAACTTTAATGCTTAAGACCTTGCTAAAAATATCTCATTTCAACAAGACTAACATTATATATAAACCACAATAAAGTAGTGTGAAGCTGCAAGTTGAGAAAAAGTTTATTTGATTCGCTTTTACATTCACGATGCATCTTTGTGCTCTATAGCATGGGAAGAACAGGGTTCATTTCTTAAGCTACAGACCAGTGCTGTAAACAGACCCGATTGTTACTCTTCTTTCTGCAGTGTCTACCTTTTCCCCTATCCAACTGGTATCTCAAAAGAAGCAGAGCTAGTAGGCAAAAGATAGTACTTAAGTCTTTGGTTTTTATATTTCCTGACAGCAGTACTGAGAAACAGTGTTTCTCAGTGCTTTATAAAAAAATATATATTTGATCTGAAAATATGTTGTTGTTCAGGAGCTTTCTTTATTAAAGAGAATAAAAATAAACTTTTTTCCCCCATGCCACCCCACCCCATATTCTCCTTTTCTGAAGTTCTTCTATTGCTTTTCTGAAATATTTGTAATGAAATTTACTAATAGACCTAGAATATATTTTATGATTACTTTTAAATTTGTGGAGTTAATTATGATCACTTTGAGCCCCCATACTTTCTTCTCTTAAATTACTAGTAGATCTAGTTATTGCTTAAAATCTATACTTCTATCTCTAATTAGGACTCTTGCCTATTCAAAACAATATATAAAAGGATAACTTGTGGCTTCTTTCCATTTTCAGTATATATGCATACCTCATTTTGATGGTCAGTATTTAACTGCTGGTAAAATTATGTTTTTAAAAATGGTCAATTTCACCACACAGAAGTCTCTAGGCTGAGGGGCTTCTATCCACTCAGAAATGTGCTTTTCCTTGGGAAGCAGCAATTTCAGGGAGAATCTGATTGAAACTGCGTTTAGTTTGCTTTGTAATTAAAAAGCGTTCCTATTGGAAGCAGTGCAAATAGAGATGTTTGTGGTAATATGTTGATTTTTACAAAAAAAAGTTATATTGGTTTTAAAACACCACAGGCAGAGTGGACATAGCCCTGGTAGTTTTCACTTGCTCTGACCTAGATAAATATCAAAAAAGCAACAGGCTGAAGATTAAGTATGTGTAATTCCACTGAAGTAAATATAATTTGCTGCACATTCTAGTAAGGTATGTTGCTGGTTTAAGGACAGTGTTTAAAACCTTGTGCATAGAATCCTTAAACTGTGTTTTTTATTATTTAAAATGCCGTAGTTATTTATAGCAAGATAAACCTAAATATGCCGTGTTGTTTCTGTAGCTTCAATTCAAATTTCAGAAGCATTTCCAGGTAGGTCAAAGCATAAATATAGGTATAAGTATACAAGTGAAGGCTTAGTATAATCAGCATGGTGTTCTCATGGTGGTTATTTTGGTTCTATTTATCTTCAAAGCCAGAAACTTCTGTGGCACAGTAGCTGGGAGTCCGTATTTGTCTTGACTTCATTTCCTTTGCTTGCTGCCCTCAAAGTTTGCGGCCTGGCTTTCATCGTATGAGCTGATGAAAGCAGTGTGGCAGTTGTGCATATGGGAATGAGGCAGACTCACAAGGATTTCCTTCATTATGATTGGGTTTTGTTCTTTCTTGAAATAAAAGGTTGCATAATTTCCTTTCCCACCCTTTTCCTCCTGTTTCATACATGAGAAATTTGTTAATAATTTTTAATGCTTCTTTTTTGGGGCAGGGGATTGTATATGGTTATTGAGCAAAAGATTTAAATTGCTGTTTGAATTAAAGGTACCTTGAAGAGGTCTTTGCTTTCATTTGGCACCTTTTCCTGTTAAAATTATTATGCTTTTCTTGTGGTTGTTGTTGGGTGGTTTTTTTTGTGTGTGTGTGTGTGTTTGTTGTTGTTTTTGTTTCTTTCTTTTTATTTTATTTTATTTTTTAAACCCTTAATTATAGTATTGAGTCTTCACTTTTGATATTATAAATGCACAGGAAGGAATAAATATATTGTAATTATGGTGGTAATTGGTATTTAGAGCAGATATATATTGAAGTGCCTCTGTGACATTGTTTGCCATTGTTTCCCATTCTTAATAAAAAATTTTGCAAGAAATGTTCATAATGAATTCAGGTTGTGCAAGAAAGACTTTAAAAGTATTGTAACAAGCTGATTTTTTTTTTCCCCCCATCACAATTGTATCAGTCAACAGGCCCACTTTTTTTACTGTTCAATTAAGCGGAATTCTTTTGATTTTTGATATTATATTATGCTTGTAATTTTTATTTTCCTGTAAAAATGTCAGCTAGTTATTAAAATAATACTTTGACTGTAAGTTTTGGATTACTTCACATTTTGGGTTTGTTTGGTTTGGGGTTGGTTTGTTGTTTCACGTAGAAGTCCCCCAAAACTAATGGTGGATAGCAGTGGAAGTATGTAATCAAAATTATGTGATTTGTAATTTTTTTTTTTTATTGGGTTGTGTTGCTTGCTGTTTATTATAGCACCACCACTCATATTCTTTTATAATTTAAAGTCCACACAGGAGTAGGACTGGGTATTCATAGTTCCCAGTGAAGGGGGCCATGAATGTTCCTATTGCAACTATTTTGCATTTTAACTTCCAATATGTATCTAAAACTGATGGCTGCAGTGTGATTTGGACCCTTTGGTAATATATTGTTACAGAAAGACATTACCTGTGAGACAGGGCAAAGTGCTCTTAGCTTTTGCTAAGTATAACTTGAGGTAGAACAGTTTCCAGTTTCTCAAATCATCCAGTCAGAATAGGCCTTCATGAGGGAATGTAGTTGTGTAGCCTGGTTCCAGAAGCAGTTTTGTCATTCCTGCCTTTAAGAGTTTCTTTGGGTTAAACATAATACATTGGGGCTTTTGGAAATTATATTGAATATTTTGTGTTAGTCTCAGAAATGGAAGGACAGGGTTTTAAAGTGGTGAAAGTAAAAATCAATGTGACTTAGGCAATCTCAGCTCCTCTTCATTTTCCTTTCATTGTCATTCTCTTTAGACAGGTAAAACACACTCCTTGTTACAGCATTTTGTACTAGTGAGCTCTGTTGTACCTCGGAAAGGCTGGGATCTGATACGTATGAAGGATTATTTGTCACTGAAACATGAACTCGGAGAGTTTTCACCCAGCATAAATCAATAACCTTTCCCCCATACCCAAACCAGTCCATGCCCCTTAAATACGAACGGTTGTGTTTTTATAAATTAATTTGAAAAATTCCATAGAGCTCTTCAGTGATTGATTTTTTCAAATTAAAGCTGGGAAAGCTTTGCCTGTCATCAATTTCTTTAAATTGAACTATAACATCTTAGTTGTCTCTATTCATTTGTGTATGGTCTAGGTACAATACTGTAATGTTGTTTACGCCATATTTATGATGCCCTGAATCACTTCAAGTTATTGACTTTTACTCCATATTTGCTTGCTATAGAATTTAGGATTTGCAGGTTCTTGAACCAAGACTACTTTAGCAGCATCAAAATACTGTCATTTAATGTAATTTATTTTAATCTCATTTACTGCCCATTTGTAGTCAGTGGATTTCACTGGAATGATTGCCCTCTTTGTGCTCAACAATACTTTCATAACAGTATGAATTCAATAATGCTTTTCCAGGGCTTTTGATATAGGGTAGTCTGTTTTAAACCTGCGTAATTAATTCATTACAGTAATTGGAGATGAGAGATTCAGATATCAAGCTTTCTTTTTGATGTTTACCGTCGCTTTGCACCTCCATCACATCTCGGAGACTAGCGGGGAGTGCGAGGAAGTAGCGAGGGGAGAGCGCGAGCAGCTCCCGCCTCCCTCGTCCCGCCGGCGCCGGGCGGGGCGGGGCGCGGTGGCGCTGTCCGTGGTGCTGCAACCGCGGCGCTGCCATCGCCGGGAGACAAATGGGGCGGGAGACAACTGGCGAAGTTCCGGCTCTGGTCACTGTTTGTAGTAAGAGGGATTAAGTAGATGAACGACATGGCCAGGAAAAGAATGATGTTTTAAATGTAATTTGAAGTCATAGTTGAAACAAAAAAGGACTTAATTACACCAACTAACTAACTAGATTAAGGTTTATAGTAAAGATGAATTGGAAATTCTCAAAGGTTCTGAATTCCTTATAGGTATTTTCATTTGAAATAGAAGTGGTTTAATATCCTTACTTTGTAAATGCAGAATATGCAAATAAAGTGTTTTGGAAAGAATAGAAACAAACGAACAAACAAACCACACAATGTAAGGAATTAGTGTTATGGGTATGACTCAGAAGGTGTAAGCTATCCAGAGCTTTCTATGGGAAGACTAGCAATCATTGTAGCTCTTGTTGCCCTCTCTTTTTCTGCTATTGTTTGTACAATAATATTTTGTCATTTGCAGGTTTTCTCTATTGTTTGGCAGATAATGTGCATCTTCAATGCACTTCACAACTTGATTTTTTTTTTCTTTTTTTTTTTTTTTTCCTGCCATCCTAGCAACGTAAATCTTTAGTAACTCTTGGATAGTCAGAGAATTTTTTGCAGGTTATCCACATGTCATTAAAACCAATTTTTCATTTGACCTAGTGATATCAGTATCTCCTATGTCTTACCACTGTCAGTTTCAGGAAGGATTAAAATGTTATGAATCATACTTCCTTTTAGCACTGAACTATTGACAAGAGGATGTAAAAAGAAATGAGGTGCATTCTATAAAATAATGTTTTTATTTAGCTTGAGTTCTAAGGAAGCTGTTTTGAGCAATCTCAGAGCAGTTTACTACATTTATTTTAATGAAAGATGTTAAAATGAACTTTTGATTTCTTAGACAGAACAAAAAAGTCTAGGTTATGAATTTATTCAGCTGCTCTGGGACAACGGTTAGTATGCATGCTGTTACGGTAAATGCAAAGTGACTTGCCCTTCACTGAGGAATAGATAGATATCTTGTATTCAAAGCCACCTTTTCTTCACTGTCTTTTCTTTGGAGACAATACTTAACTAAAGACAGAAGAGCTTTTACTCTTTTCCTTTTTTTTGTGCCACTTTTTTGTGTGTGGTTTTTTTTTTTTTTTTTTTTTTTTTTTTTTTTTTTTTTTTTGTAGTATCTTCTTTCATGCCCATACAAAGTCTTGCTGTTCCACCCTTGATCCCAATTTCTGGGCTTCTCCTTTTGCATCCCTGTAGGGATCCTTGATCTCTAGCCCTTAAGTTCACAGTGCTTTCTCACTTCCTTTCCAGATTCCTCTCACTTTTTCTTTTCATGAGGCTTTGCTACTTCCTTGTTGACTTTATCCCTCAAGTGCTATCACTGTCTTTCTGCATTCACTGCTTCTGTTGCTAATGTACCCACTCATTCGTATGGAAATAAGAGACAATCCCAGGACCCTTTTTATTTCTTTCGGTAGACAAATTTCACATTTTCATTTAGTATTTCTTCCCTTCTATTTCCCATTTTCTCATCTTACATGACCATTCCAAGAGTGATAGCTCCCCTTTGAAAGAATAGAGAAACGAAATAATAGATGGACAGTCACAAAATAGAAAATTACTTCACCCCCGAGAAGCCTTTATAAGTTCACAATGTGAGGCTTTTTGAACGTTTAAAATGACACTGATCCAACTGCTATGTGTAATCCAAAGCTAGCTTCAAAAGGGTACTCAGACTGAGATTCTGGTGATGGCTTATGCGTTTACAGTGTGAGAAATAACTTCATCTCTGAAAAGTAACAAGGTACCAACTTAAAATTCAAGTATTCTGATTAATTTAAGCCTTCACTTTGATCTGTTTTCTCATATATTTAATGACTTGAAAACTGATGAATAAAATTGTTAAATTTTGTATTACACAAGTGCAAGAATTTTAAATGCATTTTTGGCAGTGCATCTTTTGCAATGTCTGGGAGTGTTTATTTTCATAATACATTTAGCATATTCCAAGATGAATTTTAGCACATATGTAGTTTCATGTATTGTTAACAGTACTGAGAAGTGTATTCTAACTCAGCATTTCTTTTGGTTTTGAACCATCTCTCTCAATGATGGGTTTTCCTCTGTGCTAAGCATTCAGTCCCTCTGTATTATTTACACAACAATACTTTGGAAGCTAAAGCCTAGTTAGGTACATGATTCCAAAATTGTGGACCTCAAAAAATTGCTTTTAACAAACAATGGGAAATATATTTTCAGTATTAATATTCCCTCTGGCTATTTTTGGCAGTGCCTGATCTTGGCTGAAGATCACAACATTTACTCAATCCTTAAGCCCTTCCAGGATCCATAAAACTAGGCCCTTCTTTGGCAATGTTCCCTGACATGCTTGGTCTGATAGGTATAGTGACAGCACTGCTTTGCTTAAGTGTCTCCTTTATTCATTGTCCCAAAGGAAAGGCCTAGCTTTTTAAATTCTTGCAGTGTCTGTGCAGAAATAAAGGTGAAGGCAGGAAGCAGTCCAAAGAATGGCTGCCTAAATCTAGAGTAGCAACACTTAAAACCAACCATATTCCTCAGTGTTTACTCTGAAGAGAAGCCAGGGTACCTACTTAGGGCTTTTGGTGACCATAAATCTAAACCATTTTGTGGATCCAATATAGATCACTTAGCTGTGTGTAGAATGGAGGGGGGAAACCCGCCTCAAACAAACAACAAAGCAAAGAACAACTTTTTTTTAGGCTTAAATAATGGGGTTTTAGAAGCATTTATATTTATGGGCATATACAGGAGCTAGAGGGGTTGTTATGTATTAAAATTTGGAAATAAGAAGCTTCTTAACATCTTAGATGTGTGATGACTGTATCATTGTGGTTGTAAAAATTCAGATGCTAGGATAATAAAATACAGTGCAAAATAACTGAATTTTTATAATACAATATATTAGGTTGCCTGGTTATTTTAATAGTATAAGCTCTGAGAAAACACGGCCTTTCTTGTGAGATCTTTGCAGTGACCACAAATCTTTATCGTAATTTGATACTTGTTTTTTTTTTGTTAGAATATAGAAACACTGTAATTATGAGGCTATTGATTTTTAAATTATTTTTTCCCCTGAATTATCTATTTTTAAAACACTAGGAAAGATGTCTAAGCAAACACCATAGAAATCTTGTTGCTATGAATATCACAATAATGGATGCTAAGGACAATTAAAGCAAAATTTGAGTAACTATGTTTGAAAGTTTAATTGATAAGATCTGGTTTTGAATCTGATGGCCTTTGAATTAGACGGTTGAAATAATTGTTTTGGCAGCCTTAAAATAAGAGATGAACAAGCAAATATGATTAATTCTTCCAACAGAGCTGAACATTTAGTCTGGGCTTTTGCTTTGTTTTCAGAACTGTCCATTATGAAGGTGGTGCTGTGTCAATTCATGCTCGTTCTCTTTGGCGACTAGAGACTCTTAGAGTTGCGTAAGTAAAATCTCTTTCAGAAAAAGAAGTCTATTTGGCAGGGCACTTTTTGTATAGTAAGAGTGTTCCTATAAAATCAGATTGATACTATAAACCCAGACTGATAATACTAAAGCAATCTTCAAACAGTGCCTTATATCACTTCCATGAAAAATTAAATACTTTATGTGGAGGAGTTGAACAACAACATGCTGTGCGTGTTTTGATTATTCATTTTGAAGTTGTTAGCTGTCAGTGAATTCACATTTTTAACACATATGTGACATAATAAGAACAGTTTTTCTTAAAAATTATAATTCATGTATGACAAACCCTAATTTGTTTAATCCAGTTGGAATTCTTTAAAGGTAAAAATTTACAGGAAAAATGCTATCTTGTATTATTAGAAGTGTGGGAATTATAGTATGGAATTGTGTCTTATTTAAGGTAATTGCACTGTAAAATTACACTTAAATTTTATTACAGTATGTGCTTGGGATAAAATTTCTAGTGACTAATAAATCATTGACATCTAGAGATTAAATCAGGGCATTTTAGGGAGAGGTTCCAATGTAATGATGCTGGTTTTTGTGTGTGCATTTTATTTAATAGGGTAATGTTAAATGTCATTGATATGACAGAGATCTTTGCTTTGGACTGAAATTGATCTCGAGAGTGTATAAGAGACAACAATAAAACTGGAAGGATCTCTAGGTTTTGAATTTTCCTCATTGCATGTACTTTCCTAATAAGCAGTGGTACTAGAGCAACCGTGGGCATTTGAGAAATTACTGGTTTCTGTTACAACTGTTATAGATCTCATTTTGACAGGCATTGTATGCAAACTTTTGAAGTATAAACATTTGAACACATAAGACTGAGAAAAATTGTAACAACTGTCAAAACAACTAAGCAAAGGCAGCAGTAATCTTTCTTTTAATCAACATGACTTCCTTACCAGTAACACACTCCTGCCCCTCCTCACCCCAATAAAATTGCAAGAATAAAACTTTCTCCTTCAAGTCCCTCTCCTCTCTATTTCCTGTATGATATTATAGTACCTATATAGATTATTTGCTGAACTACAGGCACATTACTATTCATGCAAATGCTTAAATTTGTAACAGTATATGCATCTCTGAAGTCTTCCATCAGTTCTACTCCTTCCCAGAATGACTGCAGATATAATACTGAACCTGTTACCTTTATGTGATTCTGAAGGAATCTTTGTTTCTGAACTGTCCTTATTAGTGGAGAACTCTCACAAAAATTACCTGTGCATGCAGACTGCCACTTGGGAGTGCTTTCTTTCCCCAGAGGTGAGAGGGATCATATTCTTATATTGCAGAAAAGAACTTTCAGTAGTCAGAAATGGCTTCACAAGACAGTTTCTGCTCAAAAGGCTTTTCTTGTAAGTGCACAAGTTGGTTTTTTTTTTTTTTTTGGGTTTTTTTTTGTGTGTTTTTTTTTTTTTTTTTTTTTTTTTTGCTTTGTTTTCTCTTTTTTTTTTTTCTTGGATTTATTGGTAGCTATTTGGAGTCTGAAACCTCTGTGGGATCAGGCCTATCTTTGTGGGCTGACATTGCCTTATCAGTTAGCACAAGGACAGAAAACGTGCAAATGTGCTTTAATCTTCCCACTCCCTGAGCAGAGTTCCCCTTTCTTCATCTTACTCAGCATTGCTAGAGAGGATGTGCAGGTCACTCAGTGTGTGGGCATAAAGCCTGTAAAGAGCTTTGGAGCAGCAACTGTTTTGACACAGCACATGCAAGGAACGATTTATCTTTCATTCTTAGATCCCTATGCATCATGGGCACTTTCATTTCCTTTTCTTTACCTCTGTGAGGATTTTCTGATTGCTTTTCATATGGCTATGTTCAGCACTATTTCTTTCAGAACCATTTCCATTTAAATTTTTCATTCATGTACAAAAAAAAAATATTCTGAAATGGCCTAATAAAGCATCTGACTCATTTAAATGCTTATAAGCCTAATACTGCATTTACATTGCTAAAAATGCAGAAATGTTTTTCTGTAAATATTAATTTTATGAAACTTTTATAATCACAGGAACTTTTTGTATTATTGAGCATTGTTAAGTTTGTGCATATCACAGCATTTGAAATGCAGTCATGGGTGGTCTGGAAGACTATGAGCAGCAAGCATGAAGCACTTCTACAATGGTAAGGGCAGGAAAATTTTAAGCCAAAGATTATGGGAAAGCCACAATTCTTGCTGGATGTGCAGATGGATTTTCAATGCCCAAAGAAAACAGGTAGCATCATGATTTTTGAGATCCTCTTCCAAGCTCCACATGTTTGTCACAAAGTGAAATACAGCTCTTCTACAAACTGCAGCTTCTGGGGTGGTGACAAACAGAAACTCCCTTTCAGGCAGGTTCAGACTGGAGCAGTGCCTGGTGTAAGCAGGCAGATTGAAAGCACTCAGTCTGAAAAGATTGTTCTTTATGGAAAACACGGTTTGAGTCTTCAATATTGATACTAAAAATGTCTCAAGGTATAAACACATATTAGTGTTAGCAAACTTTTTGAGCAAGGGGTCAGTGAGTTTGCTGGAAGATTCAGATAAGGACAGTCCCTTTCTTTATGAGCTCCTCACTCCCCAGATAAAGCAGAGACCAGTCCTTGAAAGGCTTTCATATCTTACCTCTCATACCTCACATCTCCAACCTCACATCCCATTTATAACCTCTTTATAGAGGGCAGGGCACAGGGTGACTCCTGCTCTCCTTCCTTCGGACTGGAGGACCCCGTTTCCAGCACAAACTCTTCTTCTTCACCTACTCCCTGCCACTTCTTCTTGGGACCTACAGCTTCACAAGTCACCCTACACATGCAGAAACTCTACCCTGCCATGGCATTTTCTTGAGGAGAAAGAGGATGGTGAAGAAGGAGCTGATGGGGGCAAAGAAGAACCTATCATCTGAGGCAGGTTTAGCTGGAGCTGGCCAGTGGAGTGAAGGGCACTTGTGTCCCAGACACTCATCAGTGTCAGCATGCTGTAATATCATTGTCCTTTGTCACTGTCATCGTCAAGCACAGCTATCCCACCCCTCACCATGCTGCTTATTGTCCCTGGAAAGGAAGCTTTCTCTGTTCTGTACCATCAAGTTGTGTTTCAAAGCAGATAATTGTATCTCGAAGAGGCATTGTGTAAGATTAGAAGATGCCAGTCTGTCTGAAAGGTTTTAGAGGGGAGGTTTTGGCACCACAATACCTGAGATTGGGAAAAGATTGCATTATCTAGCTGTTTCTCCTCAGAGATACAAATTGCATCTAGCTGCCTGGTCAACAAAGGGGTGGAAAGAAGGGGAAGACTGACTACACCTTTCTCCAAGCTGTGGGTTCTCTTTACCTCTTTTTTTTATTTTTTTCTGCAAAGACAAGACAGGAAACACACTTTAGGTTTACCTGGGTGTTGATACAGAATGGTGCTGTAAGGTTGTGGTCTCCAGCTCATTGCTAGGATCTGAGAAGTGCTCAGAACAGAACATTTCACTCTTTCTGTAGGAAATGCACGTCTCGAGCGTGGGTTAGGTCTCCCCCTGAGATGTTTCTAGCAGTACCATTCAGAATCCCTGGCCAGGGTTACTCCAGCTCAGTACCCTGTCCTGGAGAGTAGTCCTGTGCCTATGGGTGGGAGAGCAGGGATTTATCAAGTCAATTATTAGAGGAGTACAGGGTCCCTGGGCTGCAGATCAAAAAATGGGTTTCTCATAAGCTGAATCTTCGGATGTATCATCATGTTGTCAGTCTCTTGCCTTCTGATGCATCAAAATGAGTTCTGGGGCAAAGCACCCTGCATCTTTTCCTCAAACCTTCATGGGTGGCTCCACAGAGATATCACCAAGTCTGACAAAGGAATGAATAAAATATGGTGGGTTTATTTTTATACTTTTTTTTTTCCCTGTTTGGGTTAATTTGATATCTTTTTATATAAAAATACTTTGCAATGTCATATGTTTCCTTGGGCAGAATTCACCTCCAGATCTGCATAAAGGTACAAATATGCTACTCTCACAATTGTACTTGAGCAGTTCTCAGAGTCTTCAGAAAGGTTAACAAATTATAAACCAAGAGAATCATTAAGATCTGGTGTTTCTTAATTTTATTTTTAGTAACTGATGATAGATTGTGGGTTCAGTTAGATATGGAGGAAGTCTTCCAAATGCGGTGTTTTTCCCCTTAAATTTTATACTTCAAACCCCAAATCTGTATACACCTACAAGTATCACCTACCTCTACATATAAATATATCTATTATGCATTGACTTACTAATCCATTTATCATGCACAAACCTTTACAAGTATCACAGACTTGCTGCAGTTAAACAGAGATAAGAGCAGCTCAAATTCTGGTTTTAATAATGTTTTACTTGGCGTGTGTGTTTACATATGTTAACTGTCAATGAGATTGCTGAAAGGTGTCCTTGGTAAAATCAGTACACGTTTTAAGTTACTCTTACACTTCATTAACAAGGTCATGGTTTGGTATTTACTAGATCTTAACCACTGAAGCAGCAAATGTATAGGATTAGGAGAAAATATGAAAGGTAAAGTGTTCTGCTCCTCAAATCACCACTGTGTTTGGGCATTTCTGAAAGAGAAAATGAAGCCAGCTCTGGTTTCCAGAGAAGTTATTGCAAGCCTCGTTGACAGCTGCACTTGCTGGTTGGACCACGCTTTTATTATCTCTATTAATGATATTAGGTAGATACATATTGTTCTCTTCCAAGTGGCTTTCACAGGGATAGTACTCGAAGTGATTTGTTTTCTGGCTAATTTTAGTGATAACTGATAACAAAGAATACATGGAAATAGTAGAAATTTGCTTTTCTGAGAACTGTATTGTATCCAGGTCCAACATCCCCATGGAAGATTTGTCATGCCCCTCTGTTAGTCTCCTTACTTTGTTGCAAATATTGATGATGATGATGATAATAATAATAGCAGTAATAATAATAATAATAACAACCATCAGCATCATAATGATAATGTTCATTAGAGTAGCAGGGCTGACAAAGTAAGGCTTTTCAGGGTGGTAGTCAAATGCTGAGTAGTAGATAGCTCCCCCCAAGCCTAAGATTTACAGTTCAACAAGACAAACACAGGAATGGGGAAGAGAGTGTGGCGGTACAAGCAGAAACAGCCACAAAAGTGTTCCCCTTTTCAGGGGTTGGGAAAGGGGCAGCTTGTCAGGGAGGAAGACACCCTAGGGGAACAGAAGAGTGTTGCGGGGGCAGTCTGGGAGGAGGAAGGCTGAGGATAAGGTGCTCTGTGAAGCTGAGGAGAAGATCAGCCAGGCCCAGAGCAAGCCTCTGATCAGCACAGGGGAAAAAACAAAGACTCCAGAAAAACCTTTGCAGGTGCAAATGTCCAGCACTTCCCAGTTTGGCTCTTGTTGTTCCTGTTAGATGGCAGCTATCATCCTCTTTCTTTGTAGTCCATCCCCAAAGCCATACAGAAGAAGGAATAAGGTGGGTGGAAAGCATCACCTTTCTCCTCATAACCTCAAAGCCAGGGATCTCTTCTGAATGACTCAGGGCCTGGCATTACTGCCACCATCTGCTAACTGCTTCTCCTCCATATTACAACCATCACGGTGTTCAGTGACCTCAGACAAGTTGCAGACACGTTCCACTGTCTGCAACTGCAGTCAGAGACAGCTGGGAGAGCTTGCTGTATCGTGCTGGTGGATAGGACAAATCAAATATCCTCACTTCCTTTTTATGCATGAGAAACAAATGGGTTAAATGATTTCTCTGAGGTCACACAGAATGTCAGCAGAAAGGGGAGAACAAAGCTAACTTTTTTTGAGCCCAGTGCTACACTTCAGGTCTAAAATCCCTGCAGCTCTGGTACAGTCAAAAGGGAAGGTAGAGGAAAAAGGATTAGTGAAGACAAGACATACTGGCTCATGACTGCTCATACAAAGTGCCTTAATTGAAGCTAAGCTTTTACACAGAAGCCCTGCAAACGGCATGGAATTCACATCTGAAATGAAAATATTGACAGAAGTGTAGCCTGGGACTGTATTTTTTGTTCTGTGTTTAGGGTCTGTATCACTGTATCTGAGCACCTCACGATCATCAGTGGATTTTATCCTTACAAAATCATAGTCAGGAAGAAAAGTTTTATCCCCGTCTTGGGAAGGCAGAATTTAGATGACTGATGAAATATGTTATCTTGGGGTCCCTAGGAAGACCGAGGCTGGGTTCAGCTGTAGAGCCAAAAATTCATAAGTTTCAACCTCTATTCGTAAATCTCTTAAATCACTTTCTCTAAAATGGATTTTTTTTTAATCTGAAGTCTACTACACAGTCTGGGTTTATATTGCTCTTTGAGAGAGAGAGATGTGTGGCTCCTGCTTTCTTCCTAGGCCTTGCTTGGGGAGTTTGTTGGGAGCCTTTTCAGTGGAATTATAAGGAAAAGAGTGGGCCTGACACAGGGGTAGGGAGGCTGGAAGCAGTAAAATTGAAGGAATAATTTCATTTGCTCACCAACCTTAGGACTATTTGGCCATACGAGTAGCCTTGGGAAGCTGTTTGAGTGAGGAACTGGAGGAATACACATTGTGGTGATGAAGAAATGAGCATTGGGAAGGGGAGATTACAAGAAGCAGCTTCTGGGCAATGGATCTAATGGGATGGAGAGATGATCGCTCCCAATGACACCTCTGTCACCCCTTTCTCCTGAGCAACGCCCAGGATATTATCATACTCTCTTTGTCAATTGCTCTTGGGAGCCTGGTGCATCAAGGGACTGATGTAAAGGCTGAGTTCCTGGCATCTCTTCCACAGACCTCTTGAGGCTCATTTGGAAGAATTTTCAAGCCTCACCCATAGATTTACCTTGTCATTTGTCCCAAGAAATCATTTTAGGTTTCATTCTCTGTATTGGAATGTGCAGATTGTTACATGCTCTTGAGATTGTGTTTATTATTGCCCTTTCCTTTCACACTGAGTAACAGAAGAGCTATTCAGCTTGCTCCCTGCCTGTCCCCCCTCCCTGCTTCAAGAACAAAACAAATCACTTCATACAGGTCCCGTTGCTTATGAATGCAGTTTTCCTGTGCTCTCAGTCAGCACAACATTTCAAGACCTGGATCTGCATTTCCCAAGTCAGGGCTCAGAACCCCAGATGGCATCTAGGTGGTTATTAATGTGTCCATTAACCTGAAAGAAATTCACAGCCCTTCTGCATCTATTCTTATACCTAGTTTACAACTGGTATAAGAGAGCGTGCAGCTGATACTTATTTGGGCACTGCAGGCTTAGATGTCAGCAGAAATCTCTAATAATCTGGAAAAAGGACAGGATATTGTATGGACATTAAATAGACCATTTATTTGTATTTCCTTACTAATACTTTGAGCATTGTCTGTAGGTCTGAACTTAATTGTCAATTGCTTGATGACCATGTAGAAAAGTATACGTTGTGTTTATTGCCACACTTGAGAAAGCAACCCATTATGCTAAACACTGAAAATTCTATCTGCCTTATCACTGCAGGATCATGTTGTGTCCTCTAAGCTTGTACCACAACAGAGGCTTTGTTTGTGTAATGCTAGACTTGAGTGTTCAACATAATGAATACTCTCTTACAGCTAGTTGACACAAGGATCGTTGCCATTTTTCACAAAGAGTTTTTTTTAAACATATGCCTCTATATAAACAGTCAACAGAACCTAGAAGAACTTGAAACTCCCATCTGGATGATGTGTTTCATTCTCATGTCCAGGAATTTTTTCAAAGATACTCTAAGAATGTGTTCCTTTGCTCTTTTATGTTTTAGTTGTTTGTTTGTTTGTTGTTCAGGGTTTTTTTTTTGCGTGTGTGGAGTTTGTTGTTCTGTTGTTGTTGGATTTTTTGGTTTAGTTTTGTTGGTTTTGTTTTATTTTCTCTTTGCATTATTTTGGTTTTTTTTCTAAAATTGGAAGAGAAAGTTCACTAATTTTGTTTTCTTCTGCTTAGTGCTGTATCTTCTTGATGCTATAACTTTTAAAGGTATTATTCTTATTATTTTTATTAGTCTCTAAAGAGCATACCAAATTGCTTGTCACTTTTCTCGGGTTCTCTGTTCCACTATCCATCATGTTATACTTTTTTTCTTTCTTTTTTTTTTTACCATTGGTCTATGTGATCCCTGGCAATAAAAAAATAAAAAATAGTAACACTGTAGGTTCTCTGATATTTGTTTCCATCATCAGAGAAGAAAGGCTTTGGTATTAGTTTCTTTTTAGAGTCCAAAAGTCATGTGTAGAAATGAAAGCACCTAATCACAGCTATCTTCTCCTCTCAGAAGAGCAGCTACCTTCTAATAGCATCTATTCACAACCTTTTCTGCCATTATAACTGGTATAGTACACCCAAGCATAATCAGTATTGCTACCACAGAAAGGAATACATAATAATACATTTATGTCTCTACACCCAAGAATTGAAATGTATAGAGAGAAAGCTATAAAGAAGCCATGGCAGTGCTTGAATATAACATCTGCAAAGCAAATCAGCTGGGGAGACTCAGTGTCTACACTCGAAGTTGTGAGTCTCTAGTTGTGACAGCATTCACAGAAGCTGCTTTAGAGATTAGGGAATTGGTTTTGATTAGGCTGTTGTTTCCAGCATTGAGTATCTAACTCTGCTAACCTTGGAGTTAGAAAACATGGTGATAGAATGGTGAGCCTGTATAAGTTTTGTCTGAACTTCATCTTCTACATCTTTGTGCCCAGTGGAGCTGCAATACAGCTATAAATGGTCCTGAGGATGACAAGACTACTACCTCCAAGAAGTACAAAACACCACTCCTTATGGATATATGGTGCATAATCGTGCAGCATATCTGTCATTAGCAACTACTACACTTAAATAGTCATGATGGTAGACTTCATCAAGGATTATTTTTGTCTGAAAATTTCAAAACCAATTTTTTTTCCCCATGAACATATTGGTTTTGACTTCAGATGAAGAAACCTTTCTATTCAGGATAGAATTTATGGTCAGTATGAAAGTGAGAGAAAGAGGATGAGGATGGAAATTCATATTGTTTGGGATAACTCTCTAGTACCAAGCAAGACAGATATTTTTGTCAAAGGAGAACCTCATCCCCTCTCATGGGCAGCATCATAACTTAGATACTTATCTCAGTGCTGGAAGACTGATAAGCTATTATCAGTACAATAAGCTATTGTGAGGAGCCTTCTTCTTTCTCTCAGTCTTTCCTTTTGTATCTATCCCACTCTATAATTAATTGTGTATTTATATGTAGAAAAGGACAAATAATTGAAATCCAAAAGAAGTTTAGTAGATGATAAAACTTTTGTCAGTCTGAATAACACCAATACTTCAGTGCTCAGTTTTTACTGAAAATACCCACAGAATTGCCTGTTAGCTCTCTTAAGTGCTCTGTGAATGGTCAGCATTTGTCAAACTCAATTCAATGTACACCAATAACTTTGTGAAACCATCCTTTTCATTGTACAGGCTGTTCCTCAATATGCTGTTCTTCATCTGTTTTCTCAACATCTTCTCATGAGTTTTTTTACTGTTGCTGTTACTAGTGTGTGTCTTTTGCTGGTACGATGTTAGGAATCAGGTATTATCAAGCAGATCTGATGAGAGAAGATGAGATGGACAGAGGACTGTAGTTTGATAGGAAAAGCCTTGAGGAAATTGATAAACAACTCCCTGCTTCTTCATCAGGTCTTCACTCCTAGTCTAGGGATCAAGTGTGATTTTAGTATCTGATTGTGCTGGCAGACGTGAAACCAGCTGCACACAGCCCAGCCCATCATCATCTTATCTTTAAGAAGATGCATCCTAAAAGATGACAATCAACTACTGTGCAGGATTTCTTCTCTTTCCTTCTTCCCTAAGGGGCAAGCATACTTCAGAGTGCAATAGACATGTCCAAGATCTAATGAGTAAAAATCTAGCTAGTGAATTTTTACCATGCTAGAAAACCACTTACCTGGACCAAAGAGTTTGAATGAAACACCTAAGCATAAAGTAGGAACAGCAACATCATGCAAAGTCAAGTGAAAATGCTGATAAGTTCCTGCAGTCTTCTCCTATTTGATCTCTTGCTAAAGCTGAACTAGAAACCACCATGGAGTTCTTTTCTTGCCAAAAATGTCTGTGAAGATGAAACTTCATATACGCTGAAGAGACTGGGAGGGGATGCTGAAATATGGCTGTGGGTGGAGCTGTCTGAGGGGATGTGTGACTATGGAGACAATCTTTACATGTTAAAAAAAATTGTAGTCAAAGAGATAAATATTACCACAACCTTAAAAAAAAAACAACAAAAAACCCCAAGAAAAACAATGTAAAGAAAGAAGTGCAAGAAAGCTCTCAAGCTCCTGGCAGCCAAGAAGACAGGAAATGTTTATTCATATACAGGCCTATGTATTTAAAAAAGGATAAAATGTTGCCCTCTGAGGATGACAGCTTAGACATAAACTACAATATGAGTTGTTATGTGATTAAAGAAGAGTGCATACCTCTGGGGATAATAAAGAACTGATTCCCTTAAACATTGTGCAAGCTTTATAATCAGTGTTTGTTGTGGACAGCAACCTAAGAATCTATCCAGATGCAGTAAACAGAGGAGAAGTGACTGAAATGTCTGAGGACTTTTATTCCTAGTATAATTGCATTTGAAAAAGTTACCCTTGAAAAGGTTTGCACAAAAAATAGTGGCATAAAAAATTAGTTAAAAAACCCCAACCAAACCAAAACCAACCAAACAAAAAAACCCCACCAACCACCACCCCAACAACAATAACAAAAATATACCAGGAAAAAGAAAAGTACTTATATTATTGAGAAAGGATCATAGACATCCCTGCTTGAAATGATATGGACCTGCATCCGAAGTAGCTGCTATTCAGGTGTTACTGTCCACAGCACTCTCATGACACCTACTTGCTGTAGCTGCTCTAGGGAGTATACCCGTTAGGATTACTTTGCAGACCCTCTAAGGGGTTAAAAAGAAATCTAAACGTCAGAAGAGGGAGCTCAGATGCAGTTGAAATGACAGTGGTGAAGATTAATATTCAACCTCTGCCCTTGACAAGTCTCTAAAGCTTGGCAGTTTCTCACTAGAAGTCTATAAAATGGTTAGGCATGATTGCTACACTTTGGGAAGAGCCAAATTCCTGAATTCTCTGAAGGGAACAAAAGTAAAGAAATAATGTTCATCATACATACTTCACTCCCATGAGAAGATTACCATGTTGTTTGTATATTTTATATCAATTCATATCACTTCCTACAGCTGGCAATAAAACCCTCACCAAAACTTTGGCAAGCAACTAAGAAAATGTTCTGCCAGAACCATTAATACAGATCAATCTAGTTTCCTTTGCGTGAACCAAAAGATTACTTTCCTGAGGCAAATCACAGTTTTTTCCTCAAAGACTTGCTTTTTCAATCCTACAGCATGCCAACAAATCTAGGATAATTCATAGATTCATGGACGTTAAAGCCAGAAGGGATGATTAGATCATCTACTCTAACCTCCTCTACATTTCAGACCGGTACATTTCACCCAGTTACCCTTGTACTGTGCTCATTAACGGGTGTTTGGCAAAAAGCACTTCTCAGAAAGTTATACAGTCTTGATTTAGAGACATCAAGAAAAGAAAATCCATGGCTCCCTTGGCAGTTTCCCCCACCCCATTAAATAATTGCTCTCAAGTTGATTTAAAAAAAAAAAAAAAAGAGGCCTTTTCTTTCCAAGTTGAATTTGGCTTCAGCTTTCAGTTGATGATTCTTGGTACACTTCTCTCCACTAGATTAAAGACCTTACTATTATCTCCTCATGGAGAAACTTAATCACTGTGCCTCTCAAACTTCGATAAACTAAATAGATTGGGTTTCTAAAGTTTCTCACTGAAAACCACTTTATCCATCCCTGAAACAAATTTTGTGGTTATTTTCAGTATCTTCTCCAATTTTATCATTGTCTATCAATATTGAATAAACTACGGTTCTCATGAATAATGAACACAGAGGTAAAACCCATTTCCTTATATTTATTCACAATCCTTCTTTTGATGATAGGTAGGATAATTTTAGTCAGAGTACTTTCTGATATCATCACAGTACAAATCAATGGCTATGAAATAGACTGGATAGGGGGAACTGGAAATATGACACATTTTTTCTTCAAGTAGGGCCATTGACCAGTAGAAGACATAGAATTGCAGTCCAAATTGTAAGTCATATTTGCAATTTGGTTTTGAAATTTTCACCTCCAGTGATCTAAAAGGAACATTTGCCAAGGGGATATCTCCAAGCACACAGCACAGCAAGAC
>JANHGN010019644.1:138180-160080 GCA_024605025.1 Megaceryle maxima | reverse complement strand
GTTTCAGATTTTTTTAGTTTGGTTTTTTTTTTTTGTGAAAGGGGGTGTTTTTTTGTGTTTGGGTTTTTTTTTTGTTTTTTTTTTTTTTTTTTTTTTTTTTTTTTTTTTTTTTTTTGTTAAGTTGTGGATTGAAAATTATGTGATGTACTGAATTCTTAAGCTGAAAGCCAAACAAAATGCGCATCTTAGCCTATAGACATTATTTCACAAACACTGATAGATCTCGATGTACTTGCTGTCAAACTAAAATATTAGTAATAGCCTGTAGAATGTGCTAAAATTCTTTTTTTCAATGTTCTGTAGTTTGACTTGAAGAAGCTTTTAGTTCAAAGTCTTTCCTTGCCACATTATGAATGTATTACCTGTTGAGCTTTTCAAGCCTTGATCCCCAAGAGATTTTTTTCTTTTAAAGAATAACCATGGCCAAGCAGAATGTTAGCTCAGCATAATAAAATAGGAAAAAGATTCTTTTACAACTTGACACATCTTCCAGAAGCCAGATATGAATTAGTGGAACTATTTTTTTAAGTTCGAGGGGGGAAAAAAAAAAAAAAAATCAAAAGACTAAGGGGTTTTGTTTGTTGCATGTTTTTTTTTTAGTAAAGTATATTGTTTAAGAAGCTATGGTTTTGATATTATTATGATATGGAACCTGCTGTCTCAGTACAAGTGTGTCCTTGGACACAAGGAAGTAAAGCCTGGGATTATATGTTTTAAATAAATTTTTGTGTGTTTGCTTTTCCTAGCCTGTCTTACTATGTGACTTTTCATACTTACTGTTTCTGAACAATGTTTTGTTTTGCAGTGACTGCTTTTTATTTTTATATTGCAGGCAATAATGCACCATGAAGGTCACATGGATGATGGTTTAACATTATCCAGATCTCAAAATGAAGAATCCCGTACAGCACGTGTCATCCGTAGTACAGTCTTCCTTTTCAACAGGTTTATAAGGTGTGCTATTAAAAAGATCTTTCCACCCTTTTTGTAACCTCCTTTATTTTATTTAAAGTGGCCATTAACACACCAGTGAACAATCTGTCCCTCCGAATAAATAGATGAATACTGCTCAAAACAGATTTTATGAAAAATCTTTGTGTTACAGCAGAGATGTACTGTGAGAGGTATTGATCAGCTTCTTTTCTCTATCTTGTAATATTACTTTATTGTTCAAACTTTTTTTGAGTGCATAAACATACCAAAAATGCAAACAAACCATAAAGGAGATATTTTTTTTCTTGCCAAAATTTGCTGCAAGTCATGCAGTGCAGCATTTAGCTCTTTCTTTTCTGAGTATGGTTTTCAAAAGTGCTCTTCATTGAAAAGCCTGCAAGAAGGAGATAAGTGTGTGACTACAAACTTGTAGAAGATACAGATATACTGAATTTCATAGTCTCAAGAAAATGTTTTCCTTAAAAATATGAAATTACACCTTCTATCTACCCTCCCATTACACTTTATTTGTTCCTTTTTAATTCTACTTGTTCCGTAAATATTTTGCAACATATAAAATGTTTTATTTTACAATATTTTAGCCATTTAAAAATACTGCCAGATTTATGCAATTTGCATCTATCATCCTATGCCAAATGTCCACCTTAATAACACTGACAAATGCTAATTCTCAAATGTTTGTGAATTCAGTAATTGATGAAAGACCTCTCTTATCAGTGTAGCAGGCATTAGAAGAAGGATGATAGGCAATAAGACAATGAGGGAGATGGTGACCTAAAGCAACTGTGTTCTAAATCAGTGCACAGCCTAAGACATAGACGTGTCAATTTGTTGAAAAACATTTACCCAGGTACTTAAATAACAACAGAGAAAAACACCTGTCAGGAGAATTGCCTACTGTATGATGCTTAAAATACAAAAGAAATGCAAGCCCTAGGCCACTTTGTAAGTAATACATTTTCTTAGAAGTTTCTAAGAATGCCATAGAAGATAAGGACAGAGAAAGGCAATTTAATGATAAGGTTTCACAAATCAAGGTACTGCTAAATTATAAAGTTATGGTGGAGAATTTTGTGAAGTGCACAGGGAGTCCAAGGTAGTGTTTAACAATTTAATTTTGGCAGGATGTTACTCCAAGAAGAAAAAGCTGAATTGAAGAGGATCAAAGTTATTCTCATAAGTGTGTGCCCCAATTCTTTTCCACAAAGTCACTAGAAAAATTGCACTTCAGATAATGTGCTTACAATATGTTTGAAAGATCACTTGTAAAGCTATGTTTTTGAAACATTGCATTATTTATACTAAGAGATTTTTGTTCAGCAGTAAATATTCCTATTGAATTCATAAGTTTCCTAAATGTAGAAGTTTTCCAGCCATAATTCATCATTTGAGATGAATATACAGAGTGACATGCCAGTTAAAAAACAAAACCAAACAAAAAAATGAACCAAACAACCACCATCCCCCTCTGCTGCCACTCTCCCCTTATCAAATCAGAGTATAAAATGGGGCTTCTGCTCTAAATTGTGGCCTGGAGAGGAATCCTGGGAGCATGCAGGGTGTTGCGTGGCTCAAGAGAGAGGATGGGTGAGGACAGTTGTGGGTCAGGTTGCTGGGGACAGGTTGTGTCTCTAATGAAAGAAAAGAGGGAGACGAGCCTGGGGTGGGACATGGCAGGCTTCTCTGCCAGCTGAAGCTCAGTTGTCTTTAGGTCAGCATAAATGGAGCACTTGTGAGAAAAAAAAAAAAAAAAAAGGACCTCTTTGCTATATAGCTGCTTTTTACTGAAAAATATGCTAGCAAAAAAAATCTTCTTACAATGGCAGAATTGAGAATGAGTCAAAAGAGAAATGATGTTGTGTCAAATAAGCCCTTTCCTCCCACTCTCCCCTACTGTGTCACCAAGATGGGCCCTTCTGTTCAGGACTGCTTCTCTCCTAGGACTTCAGGGCCCTGGCTTGCTCCTGCAGAAAGTTTCAGGATCTTCTGGATCTTCCCCCTCCTTCCTCAAAATGGGCACTCTGTTGACAGGTCCTTGGCACCCCTGGTTTCTCTGCCCTTCATCGCCCCTCCTATTCCTTCCAAAAGGTTCTGGTGGGCATCCTGCAGCCCCAGGCTGTGGCAGCCCCACTGCATAGCCCCTGCCCACCACTGTCTTCCTGAGGGGAGCCAGGAAAGTGCAAGGGAAATCCCTCTCCTTCCACCTGCTGCATGCTTCCACAATGCGTTCAATCACCTTTTATTCAAATGTGTTCTTTAGATTTCAAAAAAACTTACGAAAAACTATTTTTCATGCTTCCAGTTTATGTTTGGGAAGGGAGGGATGGATCATTAGGTGGAGAATGAGGCAGACGTAAATAATTTTTGAGAAGTTACATAGCTATCAGAAAATGAATTGAGGTTTGGCATCTAAACACACTTTGCCTTCAATAAAGAGTTTAAATTATAAAATAAATTAATTTCACTGCTCAGACTTCGCATCTTCTTGTAGGGGCCTTGACACTCTCAGCAAGAAAGCAAAGTCTTCCACTGTTGATTTGCCTATTGAGTCAGTCAGTCTGAGCCTCCAGGACTTGATTGGCTACTTTCATCCTCCTGATGAACATTTGGAGCATGAAGACAAACAAAACAGGCTCCGAGCACTGAAGAATCGACAGAACCTCTTCCAGGAAGAGGTAATTTTCTCAGTTTTACTCCTGATTTTGCACCATATTATCTGCAAGTATTCTTTCACTGTGTCTGTAGCATTGATGTTTAACCTGGAGTATGTTTGCAGGTTGTTTTTGTCCTGCAAGAGTCAAACTGATTGCTACATTTATGATCTCTTTAGATCTGTTGATTTTCCTGTATATTTAAAGAAATATATATTTAATACATTCCTTTTCCTTCTTTTAAGAAAAATAGATATTAATATGACTTTTGCCCTAAATTCTAACCATAATTTAGTCCTTATGTGTCAAATAGTTTCTTCTGTTATAGTTTGATCTTTTACTGCAGAAGGGTGTTTTCATTTAATAAGCATGCTTCAAATAGTTTGTTTAATATTGTCTGTTATTTCTCTGGTAATGATAGTTGCCTGTACTTAGTCACATGCCTAAATGCCTTCCAGAATAAGAACTTGCTTAAAATTTTGTCTGGAATACTGTTTATTTTCTGGTTTATTTTGTCCATCCTAAATGGTAAATCTTTATTATCACAGTCAAAGAACAACTTTTCTGTAGGGATTACTTGTTTGACTTCATTTGTCTGACTCCATGTATATATTCTTGTGTTTTGCATATTTTGCCTTTCACATTTGGTTTTCACAGATTTCTGAAAATCTTACATGTTTGCACATAAACAATATTTTTTAGGTTTTTTTTTTTTTCTCTGACTTTCCATTTTTAGGGTATGATCAACCTTGTTCTTGAATGTATTGATCGTTTGAATGTATACAGCAGTGCAGCTCATTTTGCAGATGTAGCTGGAAGGGAAGCTGGAGAAGCATGGAAATCTATTCTGAATTCTTTGTATGAATTACTAGGTAAGACATACTATGGCTTACTTGATTATTTTAGCTCAAAATAATACTCGGATGAAAAGAAACATGTACCTGGTTTAGTATAGAAGAATTTCCACTGTGTAGAAGTTTAGGATGCAAATTAAACAGGATTTTTCTATCTGTAGGTCCTTTCATGTGCCTAAGAATAAAATACACTGAAAAAACTCAATGTGATTTTTCTAATTATATTTATTATGATAAATGATGTTTCTGTCTTCAATTAACTGATTGATTGCTTTTTCATATCATCATATTGCTGATGTCTCTTGTATACTGTCCAAAAAAGTGTGAAAAAAAAAATGTCATTCCTGTACTAGTGAGCCATGACATTGTGGTCAGTCTTGTAGAAGTTTATGATTTCTCACACATCTGTCTGTGGAACTGCAGCATAAATCTAAAGCTTCTATAACCAAGACTTCTATTATTATTCAGTAATAACCAGTGCCTCCAATGTTACACTAGGATACAGAGTGCCAGAGAAAGATACACTCTTTTAAATGCAGTATATCATGAAGATCTTGTCTACCTGCAATCACTGAAAATCTCACAATACGTTCTGTAGGTATCTAATTGTTAGTTAGTGTCTTGGTGAAATTTATAATTTAATTGCCTGATTTGTTTGCTCACCAATTTGAATTGCTTATGTTTTTTATGTTCTACTATGACTCATTATATAGGGTTATTAATCCACTACTATAGCTGCCTGTATATTCACTCCTGCTGAGTTAATCATCTACAAAAGGAAATTTTACTGCCTAAGAGACCATTTTGTTAATTCCTTCCTCCTCTGTCATCAGGTATTCTCAGTGCTATAAGGAAGCCTGGATTATAACAATAACATTGACCTTAAGTGACTGAGGACAGCAACTGTGTCCCTGTCATTAAGCAGTCCTTTGTACAGGCCGCATATGTGTGCCTATGCTGCTTTCTTTCTGGGACACACCAGGTCAAATGTGAGGGCCTGCTTGGTTTTAAACTTGCATGTGTTTTGTCAAAAGTTGGGTTGTTATGCTACTTTGTAGTAAAACATAAAGCATTTTAGGTACAATTTATACTAAATCTCACTCCTGAAAAATTTGGTGTTAAAAGGGCAAACAAGTAATATTGTGTTATACACTATTTAATTAAAAACTCCACAACTGAATATAGAGTTTATAAAATAAAGCAAGTCAAGTGGATAGGAAGTGCCTAGATGAATGTACTGTTTATTATTAATTGGCTCTTTTGTGGCCATGTGTTGTGAAACATGATCACATACTAGTTTTCTATAGGACCCATTCCTTATTTAATGCTCATTTATTATTGCTACTTAAAATACTTAGTTTTCTCTTTGCTACTCAGTGTGTGGCGTTGAACCTTATTTATTGAGAGCCTTTTAATTCATATTTGGAAAATAAATCTATTAACTGGGAGTTCTTTTGTGCCATTTATAACTAGTAATATGAATAATTAGAGCTATAAATAAGTATTCTGTTGGAAACTTCTGTAGTAAGACAAATAGAAGTTATTATCTGCCGTTCACTGAGGAACAGATACAGAGCTGTAAAAAGGCTCTACTAATGCTAGTTCCCAAATTAAGAGCTGTGGGATTTGACCTTTGTTTTCTGAATATTTAGGAAAATTTAGTGTGTGCAAGGCATACATTGCTCTAGCAGACAGTACTTTGTTTTTGTGTCTGCACATAAAGTAAGCTGTAATGCCAGAATTCATGGCTTTTATCATGTCGTTGGCCCTGGGGTATATTTCACTGTGATGACAGAGGAGGCATTTACAGACTTTGAGACTGGATACTAACACATATTAAAATCATAGAATGATAGAATGGGTTGGATTGCAAGGGACCTTCAAAGATCATATAGTCCAATCATGCTGATCATAAAAAAAGTTGGTCCTTATTTTCAGTCTGAATCTACCATCTTTCAGTTTAAAATGATTGCCACATATCTACTAAGGCACCTGTCCTTCTTCTATTACAAATGCATAAAATCACTCTGAACTTGTATTTAATCCTTTTGTATCACCAAAAAAAAAAAAAACAAAAAACCAAAACAACAAAAAACACAGGGTTATATTTAATGATATGGCTTTAATATCTGTCTGTCAAAATCATGTTTTTCATTTCTTTAAAACTGGTGTTAGTCTTGTTCAAGGTAGTGAGCAGTAAAAACAACTGTTGGATATTATCTTTTGTTTTCAATGTTATGTGGCTGTGTGCATCATTTAATGCACAACTTTAACCACTAAATACTAACCTTTTGCAAATTTCTGCTGAGCTGCATTTATGAAACCATCTGTGACTAATTACTGTTAATTAAGTTAAAATTACTGATACTGTGTTAAGCAGTGAACTATTACTGCCTTTATTTTATGTTCATCCCTAAAGCACAGTGAGATTATGTGGCTTGCCTATATAATAAAAAGTCACAGAAACAGGTGTTCCTTACTTCTAATCTGTGTCTTTTAACAAGATGGTCCTCTTCATGTGATTCTCAAATATTTTCATATAACTATGGTCATGATTAATTATCTATGTAAGATTTCAGGGTATAATTTTTTTTTTATAATACATCAAGAGAAATTTGTGGGTTTTTTTGTTTGTGTTTTTTTGTTGTTTTGGTTTTTTTTTTGTGTGTTTTGTTTTTTCTGGGGTTTTTTTTTGGTTTTTTTGTTTGTTCTTGTTAGGGATTATGTTTTGGTTTTGGTTTTATTTGTTTGTTTTTAGGTTCTGGGATATCTTTTGGCTATGAAGCACTGGGATTGGAATCTCTTTCCTCACAATACAGAACTGTCATGACAGTGACTTGTTTCCTGCTAACTCCAAGATTGCTTTCCCCTTTACAGATACAGTTTATATCACATTTATTTTACATGTCTTTAAGTTTAACCTTTTATAAGTGAAAAAGCATAAAGACAGACTTGAAATATAAGGTGGGTTTCTGCAGCAGTAAACCATAGATTTTAAAAGGCCATTGCATTTTAGCAGGGCAAACAGTCTCTGCCACTGAAAATAACCATACAAGTTTCAGGTTTAAACCATTTGTTGGCAGAATTGGAAAAAGTCTTAAGGAAAGCAGTTTACAGTGCCATACACCGAACAAAATGTCCCTCCCTCTTTCTTTCTGAGTAGAAGTTCTCCGAGAACTCGTGTGTAGGCACATAAATGCAAATGCACATATTCCAGGACAGGGCAGGCTTGTGTCTACAGTGTTCAGTGAGTTAGTTATAGTCAGTTACATCCACCAAGTCAGTGCATGCATTCAGTCTACTTCAATCTTCAACTTAAATCATGAGTGTGAAACAGTTTCAAACCAATTACTTCCTTCCTATAGCCCTATCAAAAGTATGACAAACAGTTCCTGGACATCTATCTTGGTTTAGTTCCTATTATTTTCAGAGAAAGGAGGAGAAACTTCTTTACTGTGAGGGTAATGGAGAACTGGAATGGGCTGCCCAAAGAGTTTGTGGAGTTATCTTCTCTAGAGATGTTCAAAACCCACCTGGATACCTTCCTGCGTGGCCTGACAGAGCTGTTCCTATGCTGGCAGGGGGTTTGGACTCGGTGATCTCAAGAGGTCACTTCCAACTTCTACCATTATATGATTCTGTATCAACAGAATATTATTTTGCATTCATCACCTATGTTGTTGGCTTCATGTTCTGCTCTTCCAATGTTTCCCATCATTACAAGAATACTGGTTTAAAGTAACTTGTTTCTACAGTATCAGCTGACTTTTATGGTGTCAGTACTGGCTACTTTATGTAGAGCATTTTACAGGAATGATTGAGATGATTGTAAAGCCAAAATAATTCAAATACCTTAAAGGTCAGTTTGATGCCAAGCGTATTTCTTATGCTTATAGCTATCACTCACATTATTTAAATTTAAATCAAGACCATAAATAATTAAAGATGAAGAATCTGTCTTGCCAGGAATGATTCACTAAAATAAGACAGTAATTCTTTCGATTTAAATTGACTTCTAATAGTGTCTTTTTTTTTTTTTTTTTTTTTTTTTTTTTTCTTCCCTCCCCTCTTCTCCCCCTCCTTTCCAATAGCGGCTCTGATTCGAGGGAATCGTAAAAACTGTGCTCAATTTTCTGGATCTCTTGACTGGTTGATCAGCAGATTAGAAAGACTGGAAGCCTCTTCTGGTATGCTTGTTTGTATTTTAGCTTCCTTATTTGAGTAGTTTTTCATTCTTTAAAACTGGTGATATACTTGATCAGTCTAACTATCATGAAGTTCTTCTTATGAGAACATAACTTATATTAATAAAGCGAGATATATATTTGTAACATTTTTACATATTGATTTCAGTTGTGGTTCTACCTTATGTCCTGTCAGTCTTTCATTTTCCTTGACCAATTGACTGTAATGTTATCTTTTAATTCAAGCAAACAAAACCATTGGAAAAAATAGTTGTATTAAACTACAGTTTCAGTTGTATTGTTGCTTTCTCTCTAATTCTAAAACCTTACTGTTCCTTCTCTTTAGAAGTGTTCATCTAAGGAGAATGTTCTCACAATTAGGCAGTTGTATGGGATTTGACAGCAGCCTTCTTAATTTCAATGTATTTCATCGGTTGCTCATGGTGAATTTATTCCCTAAGAGATCTAATTTTACATCTGAAACTCTCAGGGCTAGGATTTTCAGAAATAATGAAAAACTTTGCATTCAGCTCTTGGAGGTTGAAGATTAAAATTGTTATAACAGCTTTAAAAACTCTGTATTACATGGTTTCTGTTACATATGAATGTTTTGTTTTGTTTTGTTTTTTTAATTAAAGTAAAAATAATGTTTGAAAATTAAAACCTCAGTGTTTATGTTTATGATATTATAGTAAGACATTATATGAATTTTGTAAACTGAAAAGTAATTGGACATTGTAGTCATACTGCATAGTGAACCTCATGATATGCTGCCAAAATTCTGAAGGTACTAATATATGCAATGCTTATTTATTCTGAGTTTTCTTTTAGGAGTTAGGTCACTTGAACTCCTTCCCAATGTGTTCTGGTAACATAACTTCCACAATGCCTCCAAAACAGTTTTATAATTAAGGCTTTTTTTTTGCTTTTGAGGGAGTCAGTTATACAAGATTATATAATTAAGCTGTGCTTTAGTTATCTTGAGAGGCACAGTAGGTTTAGCTTTTAGTATGTAAATGTGCTTTTGTGATTTTTATGTGGGATGCGTGCTTGCCAGATTTTAAGCTTTATATGGCTTGATGGGGGTGAGGATATTCACTGTTTTAATTTACAGTGATAAGTCTGTGATAGCTAGAAATACTGGCTTATATTGCACCTTTTAAATATGAATACCTGTCTGCATATATTCACCTAAAATAATTAATTTTCTAAGGTAGAGTGTTTGTGAGGAAGAAACACCACGCTATGTCAATCATGCCAAAATTAAGTTCATCTTCAACATTGAAGCTGTCAGCTACATTTCCTGCAAATGTTTTCTTAAACATTTTGTAATAAAGATTTTATTCCATAAACTATTATCAATGAATTTTTTATATTCACTTTTTTCTTATCCTTGAACTAAAAATGTTATGAAAGTAGAATAAAGCTATTAAATGTATGAGCAGCAATTATGAGTTGAATGTACAAATTAGATTAGAAATTGATTCGGTCCCTGATCTTCACTGAAGCAAAAGAAAGAAAATGAAGATTAGTCCAAGTATAAATGTGTATGAGATTGGAACATGTAAGAAGTGAGATACCATAGGAACTGAATTACACAGTGGAAATGCTTCAGATGTCTCTTCAATGCATAAATTAAGATTAGGTTAGTCTTTCACTTTGAAATATATTCCAGATGAGATTAACTAGTCCTACTAAAATTATAAAGGCATTAAAACATAGGTAATTAAAAAAAAACCAAAACACCAAAACAGGGTGTTAGTAATTTATTATCCTTTAAAGTTAATTAATCCTTTAATTTTATTTTTGGTAACAGATAATACCACGTTTTGAGTGGTATTTTAAAGGTATGCATATTATTCTAGTATTGTACAATATGACATTAAAGGAGTCAACATGTCCTGGAACCTTTCATCTGTTAGTCATTAAGAAAGAATCTTCACCCATCTTTATGATAAACTCTGCCTATCATACTGTTTGTGATATTTGTATTAAATTCAAATGCTTCCTGCTTTACTGCCTTGAGCAACTCAAATGAAATCAGAACAGGTCCAGTTTTCTTTAATGTAGGTAGTCTAAAAGTGTCAGTCCAAACAGACGTTCTACATTAACATACTTTATTTTTTCTAAAATAGAGGAAATTTGCCCTTAGAACAAAATTTATTTGATAATTAGTGTTCAGATGCTGCAGTAATTGAAGAACTTGATGTGGCAGCTGGGTCTAATTGATAACATTCTTTAACTACTGAATGTTTACATCATCTAAGTATTTTTACTTCTGTAGTAGTATTCTAAGTACACTTACTTCTGTGTTGGGAAGGTTAAGACTAGAAAATGAACCCTGTATACTATTTTAAGATATATTTAGAATTAGGAATCTACCTACACAAATCTGAGAATTCCAAAGTTATGGTTACAACACTTAAATTATGTGGTACCATTTCATACTGGATTATTGTTTATGTTGTTAAAAGTGTGTTTCAGTGCTACAATGAGAGGTGGCAAACTTTAAATTACCAGGCTTTTCATGCAGTGATTTCCCTGCGTTCCCAGATCACTGTGGCACACAGTAAAGTTGTTGATCTTGTTACAGATTATTCCTCTAGGTTGAGGATCTTTCTGTAATACTTTTCTTACCTGCCTAGGTACTTTTACCATGTTCAAGTAACTTCTGTCTGTCTAGTTGGCAGGCAGGGTGAATTGTGCTCCTATAATCTTGCTACAGGGCATCTACTCCTTTAGCTTGCTCTCATGACTCTTTAGGTTCTTATCCTTTTTATTAATATTGTTACTGTCAGTATTGGAAGTGTACATCTATTGCAGCCCAGATCATGCCACTACCAAATTCAGGTTTAATACACCGTCTTGTTTGTAGTTGAGACTTGCTGCTTACACCTTCAGGGCTACAAAAGGGACCAAGGGGAGTTTACAGTATTACATTTTCCTTTTACTAAAAGAGAGCATGGCAGAGATCCAAAGACTCATGCTATGGATCTTGCATTGCAAGCATTAAGCTGAGTCATGGAACCATGGTTTGAATACAGGGATGAAGCCAGAATGATGAGAAATGCACAGCACAGACTCTGAGTATCTCTAGGTTTAAGACTGCTTCTGAGATTTCCTTCAGTAGTCTGATTTTTCTCATTGTAGCAACAACTGTAGCAACTGATAATGACTAACCACATGTGTAATATTCATTTGTGCCAAATGTGGAAGAGCCCAATGCATGAGATGATGTGATCCAGTACACATGGGAGCCCATTTTACTGCCCCATTGCAGGGAACCATTTTAAGGCTAATGATTCTTGATGGCAATGACTGCTGCTTTATTGGATTCGGAATAGCATTAATTGAGAGGCCACTGGGGTTTTAGTGGTTCTTCCTTACACATCTTAGTTTTGTGCTAGTTTCTATTTGTTTCCTCTTTTAAGAACATCACTGTAGCTCCCAGTATAGCTGTTACATACAGAAAGAAAATTATACACAGTGGGCCAGTAGACTGGGAATTTACTTCTGCTCTCTAATTCAGAGATACATTATTCCATTAGTGCTTCAGATAATTTTCTAAGGGAAGAAACAGAAAACTGTAAATATGGAGAGTTATTTTATTGATATAATATATATGTACTATGAAGTCTTCTCTAAAAGCCATTATTTTGCCCTGTTTGTTTGTACTTGTGAGTCTTGGTCCTAACAATTTATTATTAAAATTTCAAAATCATTTACAGGGGTTTTTTTTAATGTCCTTTCTGATTTTTTCTATATATACTTACTTTGGGAAATCTACAAGTACATCAATCCTGGTTTTGTTTTCTTTATCATAAAAAATGATTTTTTGAAACTATTCTGTGTTGCTGAGGAATAAATTAGAAAGTATTATGTGCAATTATGACTTTATATGCTCTTTGAATAAATATTTTTCTCTTCCCCCCCCCCCCAGGAATTCTAGAGGTTTTACACTGTGTGTTGGTGGAAAGTCCAGAAGCTCTAAACATTATTAAGGAAGGACATATTAAATCAATCATCTGTCTTTTGGACAAACATGGAAGAAACCATAAGGTAGGCAAAGAAGAGACAAGTGTATTTAGGTGAATGTTTGAAAACAAAGCAAGCATATTGTTCTGTGTACAAGTTAAATTTCATATACATCAGTACTGTATTCACAATTAGGAAAGAAAATTTTCCTAAAAGGCCTATGAGCAGTTTGAAGAAGCAAAGGGGAATATTATCATCTTCTTGATGAAAACATTGATACACACCAATTTTCAAGGGAAGCAGGAAAGAATTTATCTTAATATTGCTAGGAGAAATTCAGAAATGTTGCAAAATAAAACTGCTAAATTGGATGGATTACCTACATGTATTCCAGTCACAAGGTATTATATTGCCTGAGGTAGCTCACAGTGATTGTGAAAAAATATTTAAAATTAAAAGCATCTACTTTTTTCCCCAGGTTTTGGATGTTTTGTGTTCTCTTTGTGTTTGTCATGGAGTAGCTGTGCGGTCTAATCAACATCTAATCTGTGATAATCTCCTGCCAGGAAGAGATCTGCTCTTACAGACTCGCCTTGTCAACCATGTGAGCAGGTAAAAAGGAAAAAATCTAACTCTATGAACAATGCAGAATAAAACTTGTGGTTAAGAGAAATAGTCGCTACAGAAAGCCTGCTAAAACTTTTCTTAAGATATTTTATTCTTACTAGGATTGTAAATGTACTTGCAATATTGATTAGGATCAAAATATGGTTCAGAGTGCTTCCACAAGCTAAAGCTGCTCTAAAGTGCTTTAAGTCTGTGAAACTGTAGTCTTTTCTAAAGATTCTTGTCTAGATCTAGCTGTGCTTTCAGAATATTAGCAGTCTTTATGTTTGTGATCTTGTGAGAATTTCCTAACCACCTTTTGTCAAAACCAAGAACCTAGTGCTGAACACTTTCACTAGCGTCTGGGATATTTAGGGAGTGCCCTCACCCTTCCTCCCACTGACAGAATTGTAGAAACTACCTTCCAGCAGATAATAAGAACAAGATGAAGCTAGTACCATCTTAAACTAGCAAAATAATATTTACAAAGTAAATGTCTATCTAGAGTTTTAATTTATGCTGAGGTAGAAGAATCTGGCTTTAAGTGAAGATTTGTGGACTCTGAAAAGGCATGGTTTCTCAACACTTCACCTTACCACTTACCAACACTGTTGGGCCCCAATCCTTGGGAACAAAAATCCAGGTTGATGCAAACACAGACCCACCATCAGGGAAGGAAGAGTTGGTATGTGAACTATTATAGGAGCTTGACCCCTACAGATCAATGGGCCCTGACATTATCTACCTGAGGGTGTTAAGAGAGCTGGCTGTGTCATTGCAAGGCTGCTCTCTATAATGTTGGAGAAGTCATGGAGATTGAGGGATGTCCCAGAAGACTGGAACAAGGCTGATGTCACCCTTATCTAGAAGAAGGGCTTAAAGGAGGATCCAGAAAATTATAGGCCCATCAGTCTTACTTCAGTCTCTGGGAAGGTTATGGAATAAATCCTCCTGGGGGCTATCACAAGTCAAATGAAGCATGTGATTTGGAAAAGCCAGCATGGATTCCCCAAGGGCAAATGGTGCTTGACAAAACTGGTTGCCTTTTATGACAAAGTCAATTGATCTGGGGTGAGCGGGAGACATTTTCAACCTGGATTTCTCCAAGGCTTTTGATATGTTTTCCCACAGCCTTCTCCTAGAACAACTGATGCATTATGATCTAGACAAGTGATCTGTGGGATGTGTGGGGAACTGGCTGACAGGCCAAAGAGTGGTAGTAAATAGCTCCTTTTCGAACTGGCAACCTGTCACAAGTGCAGTCCTCCAGGGATTGATATTGGACCCAGCACTGTTTAGTATCTTCATGAGTGATCTTGGGTGATGGGATCAAGTGTACCATGATGAAGTTTGCCGATGATACCAAACTGAGTGGGGAAGCAGACACTTTGGAATAGAGAGACACCCTGCAGGAAGACCTGGATAGGCTGGAAAAGTGGGCTAACAAAAACCTTATGAAGTTGAACAAGGACAAGTGTAAGGTCTTGCACCTGGGAAAACATAACCCAGGAGTTCAGCACAGGCTGTGATCTACCCATCTGGAGAGCAGCTCTGGAGAAAGGGACTTAGGGGTCCTGGTGGACAACAAACTCAATATGCATGAACAGCATGCTGCTGAGGCAAAGAAAGCCAATGGGATGCTGGTCTGCATCAACGCATCCATCACCATCAGAGATACAGAAGTTGTTATCCCAGCACTTGTCAGGCCACACCTGGAATGCTGTGTTCAGTTTTGATCCCCACTATACAAAAAAGATGGGACAGGCTGGAGAGGGTCCAGAGAAGGGCCATAAAGATGATCAGAGGACTGGGAAGCTGTCACATGAGGAAAGGCTAAGACAACTGGGTTTGTTCCGCCTTGAGAAAAGAAGGCATTGGGGAAACCTTGTCACTGTGTTCCAGTATTTAAAGGGTGGCTATAAAGAAGATAGGAACTCCTGTTTTACAAGGACTCACATGGCAAAGACAAGGGGTAATGTCAATCTGAGCAAGATTACAATTGGACACAAGGAAATTTTTTCACAATGGGAATCATCAACTATTAGTATAATCTGCCCAGGTAAGTGGTGTATTCGCCAACATTGGACACCTAAGATTCATCTGAAGAGGTTGCTGGGATGTCTTGTCTAGAATGTGCTTCTGCCAAGAAAGGTTGGACTAGATGATCCTTGAGGTCCATTTCAACATGATATTCTATGATGCTATGAAATAAAATCACTTCTGTTGTTTTAATCAGACAAATTAAACATATTTGAATTAAATGAAAAGTCTGCAGTAGTTAATCATGTTCTTGAGATAAGTTTTTAATAACCACTTTTATTCTTTTTAAGCATGCGACCCAACATCTTCTTGGGAATTAGTGAAGGCTCTGCCCAATACAGAAAATGGTACTATGAACTTATGGTGGACCATCTAGAGCCCTTTGTGACGGCAGAATCAACTCATCTACGAGTGGGCTGGGCTTCAACAGAGGGCTACTCACCATATCCAGGGGGAGGAGCAGAATGGGGAGGAAATGGTGTTGGTGATGACTTGTATTCCTATGGCTTTGATGGTCTGCATCTCTGGTCAGGTATTCTCCTGGTTGGGTTTTTGTTTGTTTGTTTGTTTTTTTAATACTAGAACATTGTTTGCAATTCCTGTGAATTTGTTTTCAAGAGCAGCAAAGGGAACCAGATGTTTCAGTTGACACTAGGAATATACAGAAAGAGTACCCTATATCAGAATATATTTTACGTTGACACTGCATATTGAAAAATTTGTTGTATAAAAATACTGATAGACTAAGAATCTGTGTTTCAGCCTGGGAATTATTTTTCTTTTCATAGCAACTACAAAGATTTTATTTAAAACTTAAAAGGTGCAAAAATTGAAGTCTGACAGTTGTTTGGGTTTGTAATTCCTATATGGTAGTGCAAGAACAGCCTGAGATTTTTTTAATTCACGGGATACTCTCTTTGGTATGTTGTTTTGTTTGTTTGCTTTTTTTTTTAATGTTTGTTTTGTTGATTCTTTTTTTAAACCAGTTTTTTAATATGGATCTGTAGAAATTTAGAAATACTTTAAAGGTGAAGAAGATTTTTAAGTATTTTTTTGCCATACATTTTAAACCAAAATATTTTTATTTCTGTAATATTTTATTTGCATACATTAAGACTGATTGTTTATTGTAAAACTTGCAGAATCATATTCCTATATATGTATATGATGTGTTTGATCAGATAGTCATCTTGCCTCTATTTCTTAATAGTAATTTCTGTATGAAAATTCTAGTGTTAAAGGAAGCTGTACTGAGTAGCATAATTTTTTCCTTTAATTTTGAGAAATTACTGGGTAGTGGTGAACAGTAGAACTGACTGGAAACTGGTTTAGGCTCACTGGGTTGGCAATTCTTGCCACTAGGAATATATGAGTAAGTTTTCTAAAGCTCCTTAGTAGATGAGAGACCTTTTCCTAAGTTTGCTGTACGTATCATTCAAGGTCTTTGAATTTTTGTGACACTGTGATGTGGTACTTGGAAAAGAATACAGTTTTACATTTCAAAAGAATTTTCCAATCAAAATATCTATGAATTTTGTTATTAAGTAATAACATATTGACTAGAATGGCATCTTGGGAAAGTAACTACCACTTTGCCTGTCATGTATAGCGAGAATTACTTTGGAATAATGGTGGATAATTAATGGTGTCATTAAAGCTGTGTCTTAACTGTTTGCCAGATAAAGTATTATTACAGAAGAGCCAGAAAGTAATGAGCCAATTGAAGTAACTGTCATAGTTAAGGTCCCTTTTATGGAGGAAACAATATTGAAAATCAAAATGATTTTTCTACCCACCGGAAAGTTTTTCATTAGAAACATCACAAAAGAATAAATAAACAACTGTTTCTGGTTCTCAAGTCAATAATCCATCCCAGTCAAAAAATTCAGGCTGCTTTTGTTCATGCAAATTTTGTAGACTAATCTCTGTTGTGGATGTGGCTGGTGGATTTGAAAATATTTCTGTCTTCATTGACCTTCACATGTAACACATACTTCTCAAACTTGGAAGGACTTGGAGGTAGTTGAATGCTGAAAATCATGGCCTATCTTTTTCATCCACAATCACAGACTGCATCTTGGTAATCTTCAGTAATGACATTTTTTAAATAATCTGCTGAGCATAAAGCATTTACTGCATTATTAAATAGCAACAATAATTTCTATCCCTGAGTTTCTGTTCTGGACAAAACCTTTACCATAATCACATTTAATTTACATTTATTTCTTCAGTTCTGCAATTACTTCTCTAATATGGAGAAGTGAAATTCTAGTGTAAGACCAGAAAAGATACTTAGATCATTTGGTCTCAATATGTGTTCATCAAAGACCATTACATATTTCTACTAACAATCAGCCTTCGATTGATCCCAATAACATATATTTGGCTAAATTTTAAGATCTAAAAAGGCATCTAGTCTCAAGTAGTATGCCTTAAGATGAAGTATCCACTCTTCATTGATAGAGTTTAGTTATCTCTGCCATTAAGTAATTGTCCCTTTCTGTGATTTATTTGAAACTATCTCTCAGCTGTTGTTGTGTTTTTCTCTGCTATTCTCTACTGTGCTTTGTGAGTTTTGGGATGTAGAGCTGTTAGAAGGTAGTTTCCTTGCAAGTCATTCCTTACACTGTCACTGCTATTGTTTCTCAGCAGTGTTTCCTAGAGATTACTTGATTTGTCAGGTGCCTTTAGGACTGCTCCACTTCATTCCCCTGTCCTTGCTCATGGAACTGACTATTCTTACAGCAACTGAGGTAGACAGCCTGTCTTGAAAGGGTATGGAGAAAAGCAGCAAGAGCATCTGAATTTTTTTTTCCCCCAACTATACTGCTGACTGCTCTATCCAGAGGAACAGATTGCACAAGAGCATCTGTCCTACAGTCTGCAGGTTATATGGCAGTATCAGAAAGTAATTTTCCATGCATAGAGTATCATAAGTGTTGTTTTTTTGTTTTTCCTTGGGGAGGTGGTGGTGGTGGGGGTATAAAAATTTATACGCAGAAGAATTATTGAGAGTCTTATTTTTGCTGCTGTTAAAACATATACCACCATCTTTGTAATAGAACTGCAGTGCTTTAAGTCCTTCATGTTTTACAGAATTTGGTCAGCAGAGTTAAAAAGTTAGTGCTCTACTCTTAATATGCATTATGGTTTATCTTTTGCAGACATTGCATATGTTATTTTTGGAAAACATGTCTAGAGATATTTTCATACAACTTTAATGCTTTTCCATAAGTTTTCTGCTGTAGATGGCAGTAAACCTCAGAAACAGCAATTTTCTATTTCTGTATTCTATAGGTTATTTCTCCTGTGAGTCAGATGTGCTTCTTTAAATGTAACTTAATGCAAGACAGAATGATCCTTCAGAATTAATACAGAACTTATTGAAGAAAAATACATATATTACTGGATATATATCCCTCGAAATTGCTGCTGTCTTTGTATATGCCAGAAAAATGCTGGTTTGCTGTTTGATTATGAAACTTAGTAGTATTGTTTTACAAAAGTTTGTGAGTGTACCATGATGTGGCCCTTAATAGCAGGAAGTACCTTACTTTTCCCAAATAATTTGAAGTATGATACTTGTCCTTATCTTGAATAATGAAGCATTCTTTAGTACAGCATGTTAGGTTTCCTATTAAATAATAATGGTTGTTTTTTAGTTTGCACTTCTACTACTGTGAGTAATAGTATTTAGTTTTCTTGGTTTTGACTGTTCATGTGTAATTATTTTCACTTAGATTAAATGTAATTAAATTGTATTCCTTATGATTAAAAGAGCTTTGTAGATCTGATTGTATGCTTCTATTCACAATATTGCAAGCTTAAAGTCAGGTCATGGATGTTATAGATTAGATAATTGTATATTAATGTGTTTGTGCTCTACTGCTGTTTTCTGACGCCTTTTTCTAAGCTCCTGTGAAAGCCTATCTCATTTTCAGGAATTTTGCTAAATATGTCTTCTTTACTTCCATAGGTTGTGTAGCACGAACAGTAAATTCTCCCAACCAACATCTGTTAAGAACTGATGATGTTATTAGCTGCTGTTTGGACCTGAGTGCTCCCAGCATCTCTTTCCGGATAAATGGTCAACCAGTTCAAGGAATGTTTGAGAATTTCAACATAGATGGCCTCTTCTTCCCAGTTGTCAGCTTCTCTGCAGGAGTAAAGTTAGCATCCTGTGTAGTTCCTCCCCACCCTGTTTTGTTTGTTTTGGTTTTGTTTTGTTTTTTACATATGTTAATATGCTGAATATTTCCCTGTCTGTCTTTGCCCTCATTTCCCTTTCTGACATCTGCTTCTTGGGCACAGTTCCAGTTCTTGGATAGTTAGAGCTATAAAGGAATCCTGAAGAGATAGAGCATCTGTTGTTTTTTCAGCACACCAGTGTATTCAGGGTGTTTGCAGATAAACTTTAGAAACAGCTTCATTATAATTTCTTAGCTGACACTTCACTACATTTCATTCCAGGACAGCATTTTACCAATATAGGTAGAAAAACATGTCTTTGATATTAAAAATATATTTGACCTAACTCACTTGTTATCGGGCAGCAACTATTATTTGAAAATGCATTATCTGTGCTTGCCTTAAGAAATCATGGTGGTATGCTTTCCTTTCAGAAGGATGAATTAATATGAAGACAATCTATCTGTATTTTGGTTGCTGTACTGGTTTTCTGTGTAATTTCAAGTCACACTTGAGGTGCCAGACCTCAACTTCCATGTATTCAGTAGTTTGAGACTATAACATTAAAAAAGGTTGTGTGATATTCTAGTGAGGGGACCAACTTTAGTGGGACTGACAAAAATAAAGACTGAAAAATTATTTCTGCTGGAGACACAGCAATGCTCTGTAAGTGATCATTCAAAGCCTATGGTGAATACTGCAGAAGCAAAGAGCTTCTGGTGGGCATACCAGCCTCATTCCAGATGCAAAATGCACTTTTTTAGAGTTTGCCTTCCATAATACAGGTAAAAATATAGACATGCAAACTGTGAAATGAAAAACTCTAAACCTTTGTGGTTTATCTCCATCAGCAGAGATATATTTGATACTGTATTAATGGGACGAGTGTGTTTTTTGTAGAGTGTTCTGGTAAAACAAAAGTTTCTGACAAAAGTCTTATAAGATGCTCAGTAAATAGAAAAGAGGCAAAATTATTCTGTTGTAAAGCTATTTTTTGTGGGTGTTTTTGGATTCCTTCTGGATGGCAGTGTTCTGAGAAGATTTTTTCGGTATTATGTCACTGCTACTTCATGATCACCTCATTCATTTAATTTTTCATTAAAAAAAAGATTTTAATAAAGGCAAAACATTAAAAATTCACTGTTTTGTGATTAATACAATAATGTTTTCATCTAGTTTTCTACTAAGATGGCAAGTATAAATTTTAGGGAAGAAAATACAGGAGTTTTTTGTATTGTGTACTAAGGATTTAGTGTTCTGTGAGAGAAAAAGAAAAAACTACATTCAGAGTCATTTCTCAAATGAGAGAGAATGGAGAACTCAGTGGAGAGAGTTCAGAGGTGGTTACTCTGGGTTAAAATTTCTGCTTTCTGAGATTCAGCAGGCTGCTGCTTACTTCCTTGGTGCGCTAAGTAAACTGATTAATTATTCTCTCACTCTGTGTTCTCTTTTGATCTCCTGATTTAGAATATTTTTACTGAAGTGGAAATTAACCAAGAGAAATAACTGTTTACTTTTCCCCGTGTTTGTTTTCACCTTCTACTTCATAAACTCCAGCAATAGTTAGGGAAAGTTGAACTGTAAAAAATCCTAAGCAGCTGCAACATTTTTTTTTTTTTTTCCCTGCTTTTAACAATGTCAGTCAATAGTTAGCTGACAGGCTTACAAAGTGGTTATGTTTCATGCCAGAAGTGTCTCAGTTATCCAAAGTATATCTGATGTTTACAGGGTACGTTTCTTACTTGGAGGTCGCCATGGAGAGTTCAAATTCCTTCCTCCACCTGGATATGCCCCTTGCTTTGAAGCTGTCCTACCGAAAGAGAAGCTGAAAGTAGAGCAGAGCCGAGAGTACAAGCAGGATCGTAGCTATACAAGAGATCTACTGGGTCCCACTATCTCTCTCTCACAAGCAGCTTTCACTCCAGTTCCTGTAGATACAAGTCAGGTATAGAAACTGAAAGATTGCAATTTCATTTTTAAACGCATGTATTATAGACCTATGTTATTTCATATTTGATTGATTTGCAGCTTTTCTGAAGCTTGTATTTTCTTGGGATTTGGTTGGTACAATCTATTGCAAGAAGTTGACACATGGCATGTAGTCCTTATGGTGCTCACTAGAAATTTCGTATATTTCAGTTCACAAATATTGTAATCAAGAATGCTTTATCTTGAATATTAGAGTATGCAAAAATAGAATATTTGAACTTCTTCTACTTTTACTAGACATTTTTGTTACTGTTTATTTACAATTACTGAAGGCTGCATTATGACAAGACTTTTAGACCAGCTTTAGATCTAATGCTTTACTGGACTTACAGGTTACTGAGAATGGCATTTGACTCACTGTGGGCAGTGAATGACATGCATTGAAGTTACAGTTTGGGTTTGGTGTTGTGGCTTTTTTTTTTTTTATTATTATTATTATTTTTATTATTTTTATTTTAT
>JANHGN010019644.1:124143-138080 GCA_024605025.1 Megaceryle maxima | reverse complement strand
GCTCCCCAATGCGCTGCAGCAGTTTCTCAGAATATAAACACTAACAAATTAATTTAGCTCTCCAACACATTATTTTTATTATTTTTATTTTATTTTACATAGGTGCAAAGAGCTGTAATTCTTTGATACCAAAAATCTCCATCTCTGATCACAGTTCATTTTACACTTGAGGAGAGTTTGAGATGGTACAAACTTTTGTGCAGTATGTGCTCAGATTTTACCATATTTAGGAACTAGTTCCTGAAAAACACACCCAAAAAAGAAGCATGCTAGTTTACTGTCATTAAGTGCTAAATACAGCATTTTACATGTCATGTAATTATTGTTCTGTAACACCAACAATTAAGGTAAAATGATCATGTTTCACAGCACTTTATATTTGAGGTTTCAGCTGTAAAGTATACTTGATTTCTAATTTTAGAAGCAGAGTGACATGCTGTCTTCATTTGTGACAGTGGTCACCTGTCCTCATAATTTAATTATAATTTAATTATTATTTTTTTAAATGGGGCTCAGTTCAGACAAAAAAAATTGAGAAGTGTTTTTCACAACAGTAGCTTGGTTGTTGATATTTTTAACGCTTTTAATCTGAGAAATAGTATTGGTTTCAGTAGTTTCTAGCCAGCTCCTAGGAGTTTATTCCATGCCATTTGGAGGTGTTGAAGCTGTTTTCCCTTGTTGGTCAATTTCTGGAACTTCCAACTGCATAGGTTGAAGTATTTATGTAGATCTAAGAATTATTTTGCTCTTTAGTCAGTAAGAACTGAATGGTAATTTAGGTTTAGTTGAGAGATCTGTTTTGTAAAAAGTTTGTCTGTTATGACAGTTGTGGTGGTACTCTCAAGCAATTTATTTATAATGGCCTCTTTCTTTCTCCTCTCTTTAGATTGTTTTGCCTCCCCACCTGGAAAGGATTAGAGAAAAATTAGCAGAGAACATCCACGAACTTTGGGTTATGAATAAGATTGAACTTGGCTGGCAGTATGGACCAGTATGTACCTTCCACCTTAATTTTCTGTTAATTACATAGCATTATTCAGCACAGTGGTTTCAGTGTGATAATGGGACTGCATTTATTCCCATCCTTCCAAAATTAGTGAGGTTTTTATACCCTTTCCAACAGAAGCATGTGGAAAACAACAGTACTTCCGTATTTCTGAATGAAAATTCTGGTATTAAAGATGTTTAATGCTGAAATTTTTGGCTAATCTAACTACCACCGCAGAAAAGACATAGTAGGTTTTTCACCTTCTGTTTGTTCTTGAGGTAAGAAGTTCAGTTGCCTGCTGGAGTAAGCCAATAAAAGCAGTTATTCTTGCTTTGCTTCACATGTACTGACTGACATAGCTCTTTCAGCAGTCCAAATTTTTTTTTTTTTTTTTTTTTTTGTGAAAAATAGGTATTGCTTCTAGGAAATTCCATTAAATCTACTTTTCTCCTTCCTTCTCTCTACTTCTTCAGCCTCATGTCTATGATTAGGTGCTCCACATAGCTATTTTTATATCTCTTTCCTAGTTTTCATGGAATATGACAGAAAAAAAGTATGTGCCTTCTGGTTTTGCTAAACAATGCAGTCTGTTTTCTTGATTTTTTTTTTTTTTTTTAATCTTTTTATCAATCATAAAGAAATCTACAGGGTAGCTATGTAGATATTAAATGGTGTAGTTAATGATGATAAATAAAAAATAAATTTCATCAATCTGTGATCCATGTTGATATTCACTCTGCAGGTACTCATGTATAATTGACACTTAAGTCTTGAAACTAGAGAAACTTTATAAATACGTTATGATTTGCATAGAACTGTTTTTCTTTCCCTTGCTCTAACACATAATGTTTATGTCCTAATGCCCAATGATGAAATCATTACTTTTGTCAGGTAAGAACTATAGTACTAGTCTCATCAACACATTTATGCAAACTGGATGAATTTTCAAACATGATGATGAGTTAGTTTTTTATGGCTGTGGGTCAAAACATAACATAGATTGCACTGTTCTTGAACTTTACATATTTGTTGTGGACATCTGTATAATGAAATGTACAAATTAGCATTTATTCCACTTGAGATCTGAAGTTTATTTGCAAATTCAAATTCTGCCTTACTTGAACAGAATGATCATGCTCTGAGAATACAGAATACTTTCTGTTTTCAAGTATTCAGTTGAGTAATTCTGACAGGATCATCTTTAAGTACTTTGCATTGTGGTCTGTTTTTAAATTTCTTCTCATTTTTAAGACACATTAAACTTTTTTTCATTGCTGTCTTTTCAGATTAGAGATGACAACAAGAGACAGCACCCATGCTTAGTGGAATTCTCAAAATTGCCAGAGCAGGAAAGAAATTACAACTTACAAATGTCACTTGAAACACTGAAGTAAGTTGCTAAAACTTTTGAAGCTTATAGTGAGGGTTTCCTGAGGAGTTGCAGTTTCAACAATTATATTTTGACATGTGGATTATAATTTGATGTGTAGGTGGGGGTAATAATATGAAAATGAGGAAGTGAGATACATTAATGAATTATGCATTTGGCATGGAAAATGGCTTTGATAGTCTATTTAGTATTTGTGGAATTTTAGCATTATACTAGAATTATATGCTGATTATGAAATGGCAACTCAGTTTCCATCTAGTTTGGAGAAAAGAAACAGATCCAAGCTTCAATCTTTGCTTCTTACTTGGTTTCATTCAATTTATTTTAATTGCTTTTACTTTTCCTTAATGATAAAGCACAGTTTGACAATCAGTAGATATTTTTTGGATGTGACTAATGATGAGCTTTGCTTCAGGACCCTTTACTGCTTTTTCCGTGTCATCTGTGCATGTTGCCACAAAACCATAGTAAGCATTCCCTCCTTTTGTGGATGAGTGGTTAGATGCATGAATGTCATGGAAGCTTTCCAGCTGGAATGCTTGAAAATTTCAGTGGGATGTTAATAGAATTGTTCAAGTAATCTAGTTATCTGGCTCACAAAGATACAATTCCTCATCTCAGCTTTGTCAATCAAGCAGGTGTGAGTTCTTTCTTTGCTGTGAATGCATTGAAAAATCTATCAGTGTAGCTAATTTCTTCCATATGTAGCACAGCATGTAGCCAACATGTTAAAATACCACTGGGCTTTTATCAGTTTGAGAAATATATGGGGTTCTCCAGTCACTCCTATTTGCGATCCCTTCAAATCCTTTCATTTTTTTTCCTTTCCTCTTAAAATATAGTTGATTTTCCTGTTCAGATTGTTAACAAAGGTTGTCTATCTGCACGTGATATAACTTTTCTGGGAATATGTGTACTATAGTATTTTAAAAATTTCCATGTAAACTGCTTGTGCAGTGTACAGTTTACACACATAATGTAAGGATTTTATGTCTTCATAGTGTAAAGTAGGTAGAATACTCCTCACATTTCTCAGTGTCCTTCTCTGGTCACCTTCTTTGCACTTTTTACTGATCCACCATACCCACAGTAAGTAAATTACTCGATGAAAAAAATATTTATGACCCTAAGTGCTAGACGATTTCTGGAGAGATATTTTGGCATTATTTAGTGATAAAGCATTCAGAGATAAATGAACTCCTTTGGAGACAAGGAAATATGTTCATATTTGTCTTCAGCTTGGTATTAGAATTTCAAGGAAAGCTTTAAAGACCCCTGTGAACACCACAATGTGCTAAAAATCCAGAATAGATTTTTCCTTTCCATTTTATGAAACTACAAAAGATGAAGTAATTTACTTTCCCTACAGTTGAATCTTTTGCTAGATGATAAAAAACATTCTCTCAGCATTAAATGCATACTGCTGATGTTTCATTAAATATTAAACAAATTTTAGTAGTTCTTACATGAATAGTGGTTCAGGACCCAATGCTTTTCTAAATCGAACCCTGATAAAACAATAATTTTTTTGGTTCTATAAACATATAAATTATAGATAACTTTTATTTTAGTGAATTTATTACTTACTCTAGAGAGAGCCTTTTTATTAAATGACTAGTATCCAAAACATAAGGCATTCAGTCTTTCTGTGCATTTCAAAATTTGTATGCTTTACTGAGCTCAGTCTTCATTGTGTTCTTGTATTAGTCCTTGTTTTCTGAAGTATACAGTTCTAATTCTGTAATATCCTGATCTATTTACCACGTAGATATTTATTGTTCAGGGACTCCCTTCCCAAAAGGGAACAGAAAGAGAATAAGGGAGAGAGACTTATGGATTTGAAAAAAAAAAACTAAACCAGCTTTAATAAAAATAATGACAATAAAATATATACAAATTATATATATAAACTTTATTGAACCCAACCTTCTTGATGGCAATTACATCACCACTGATGCTGTGGAATGGGCATTGGGGAATTCCTAGACTGGACTCAGTGGCACATGGGAACAGGATTCAGGAGCTGGATTCTGGAACACACAGATCAAGGCAGAACAGACAGAATACTCCTTAGGCTCAGGCAATTGAAGAAGGGAGCTTGACCCTCAGGATCCCTCAGCTTTATACTGAATATGATGTCTATGGGATGGAATACCTTGTTGGTCACTTTAGGGTCACCTGTCCTGTCCCTTCCTCCTTGCAGGTGTGGCCTTTTACTTTATGCAGCCCCAGTGTGGCACACAGTATCTAGCTGTGACCTTGGTCTCCATAGGAGCAAGTATAAGCAAGAGCCTTTCTGCAACACCAATCCTTGGTAGTAACTATAAGAATCGAGTGTTATCACTACTAGAAGCATATACTGTCTGCAAACATGTGCTGTTAACTTCAGAAAGTGCAATATTACTTTTCTAAGTATAGAAAAGACTGTTGTGTGAAGTGTAAATTTAGTAGGTAGATGAATCAATCCCCTTGCGTTCTGGCTGTTCGTCTGAGATTAGAGGGGCTAGGGGGGGCTGGACTTCTCTCTTAATAATTATACCACTTAAGATATGTTGCTATAGGTCTGACACCAGGCACACAATAACAGCCTATTTTCTGTAGGTGTGACTCCCTTCCAAGGGAGCAGTTGAATGCACTGATAGCACAATTTAAATGTGACTATAGGTCTGACACCAGATTCATGAACAAGCTGTATGCGGTAGGTCCGGTTCCCTTCAAAGAGAGCTGTTGGATGCACAGATAGCACAGTTTTCCCATGATTATACATCCAACACCAGATACATAAACAGCCTCTTATTCTGCAGATCCAGTTGCATTCACAAGAAGCAGTCGGATTAACAAATAACATGGTTTATTTACACTTGCAACATATAGAGGTTCTTTAAGATTGCCAGTGACAAACACACTAAGCTGCAGAAATCACTTAAAGAAACCCATTGTAATAACAAACATCTCCCCTGTGGAAAACCAAACATACACTCGCAGAGCTGAGGCACAAATCTTACCAAAAGGCATCCATTCTGGGAAGGGTGAGGAGGAAAAACCTTGATCAGTCTTTCCTTAGGATTTGGTGTCAAATTCTTGTCCCACCAAATAGGTCCAAAATAGGGCTGACGTTTATACTTCAGTTTAATTAATGTGTAAAGTGTGGGGATGGGACTGTAGTCAAATCATTCGGTGGGATCGTGACTTGCACAAGCATTCCTTGATGGGCTTTTCAGCCTTGATACCTTCTTCCTAGAACAGGCAATTGTCTTACTGTCTGCTCCCACACACAGTTAACTGCTGCAATAAGCAAGAGAATAGAAAAGGCAGGACTGCACTTGTTCTCACTCCACTTTTGGTGTCATCACAACACGGGCCACTGGATCTCCACCCAGCCTCAGTGTCTGCTCCAGACACTAGATGCTTATCATCAGTGATGAGTTTCAATATTTGTTGCTTTCTGCTTCCAACACAGACCTAGCTGAAAAGTAATACCACTGAACAAAATTAGTTCAGTTCTAACTCAAATCAGGGCAGCAAGGAAGTTCTCTATTTTTGTTCTGAATTTCCTGTGCAGAAATGCATATGCATGTGCAAGATTGTTCAAGTAAATTAGATCTGATGCTTTTGAAAACCTGAAACTAAATCTGTATTATCTGGCACAACATTTCAATATAGTAGGATCTATGTATATTTTGCAGTATGATTTAATATTTTTATGACCTGTAAAAATGATAAGCAATATGAAACGTCAGGATAGAGGAATGCGTTACCTCTGAAAATGTCGTGGGATTAAAATATGCTTGTTCATACTACTTATTCACATTCATATATATATATATATTGCAGTTTGATCTTGGGGCTTGTTTTGTTTGGTTTTTTTTGGTTTTTTTTGTTTTTTTTTTACTCACTATTTTGTGACTGACTTTCCCACTTCTACGTACTTACGCATTCATTTGTGATAATTACGTATATCAATATTATGCCAAGGGCTGCATTCAGCCACTTTTAGGTTTTTTTTTGTTTAGCTTTAAAAGTGCTTTAGGGGGTCTTTCAGGTTCTATGAGTATAGTATGCCTTTTTATCCTCCTGTGGTTCTCTGACTTGAATTTACTATGTCTGAGTGGAGATAATGTAGGGTTCAGATTCCTGCCTTACAAGAAAATTAGGGTTACCAGGGGTTAGCTTCTCTGTGCTGCTTTCCACTCTTACCTATGTTCTCATGCTGGTGATAACTGCGTAGGAATCATGTATGATTTATGCCAGTTGAAACTTAGCTATGTGGGGTAGTCTTAGCAGATAGTGTTTAGGAGGTGGCCACTGCATGTTTATTTCCTTGTATCTGATTTTACTGTCTAATTTTAAATCAGGGTTCACAGACCATAACAGTAGGATTTAGCACTAAGAAAAAAGTGCTGTAACAGTCTTCTTGAAACACAATTCATCTGCCAAGAGAAGTACTGCTAGAGCAATATTTATGCTCTTTTTTTCCCCCAGTCAGTCCAAGAGCAGTAGATACAGTTAAAGCAAGATTAGAAAATACTGTTTTAACTAGCAACAAGAACGAGTAAAAACCTTGTTTTTCAGTTTCCTTCCACATTGGGAAAATGGTGAATTTGAGTCCAAGGTTTACACTTGTGATTTCTTCTGTGTAATCAGTGTCAAAGATATGTTTGTCACCCTCAAATTTCTGATCTGACTCTAAAGTGGTTTCTGACTTTTGTCCAGGATTTCTTTTCATTTCAATGTTAGTATTTTAGTAACGTGCCTAGGCTAGAGTAACTTAATACTTGCTAATCCAATATTGTTTGCAGGAACAAATAATTGATGAGTTGCAGATCAAGTCCTGGAGATGAATGAAACTTAAGATTTATACTGCTGGATAATGTGACTGTAAGGAAAGGAAGAGGTCTGAAGTAATCAGAATACTGTCAGCCTTATTGTAAGGTTATGTAGAGAGCATTTGTTTTCTGAAACGTGCTGCATCTTTCAGACTCAGGCCAGAATGTGCTGCCTGGGTCAGTGGCTCAGTGGTAGAAATCTTGTGGTACATGACACACGACACTGGGTTTGGGTTGAATCCTTTTCTGTGTAGTGGATTAACATGAAACATCCATACCAAGCATGAAGATGGAAATTTTGGCCTAATGCTTATTGTGTATTCTGCTGTCAGTCCTCTCTTCAGTAGCATATCCTAAAAAAATCCAGATCCAATTAAAATCTCTGAATAACAACCTCTCTTTGTGAAGGAGACCCATTCTATGTGTAACAAGTGACATTTCCTGCCTTTTCTCCTTTCATCAGCTTTGAAGTAAATAACATTAAAAGCTTTTGATATAAAGCAGTGTGAGTGAGTTTATAAGCAATATAACAAAAATGTAAATTTACAGGGCAGGGAATTTTTCAACTGATGCCTCATATAAATGAAATAGACTGTATGTTTCATTTTAAAGTTGTCAACTCATATTTTTACTAAATTTTTAGGAACATATTGTGGCGTTTTCTTAACACTATCTGAAACCTTATTACAGATATGAAAAGCCTGGTATTGATCTCTACATCTTGTTGTTATTTCCATAGGTCTCATTTGTTGTACAGTGCCATGTACATACCCAGTAGCAACTCTGAATATAGAAATGCTGACAGTGATTCCCTCTGATTTCTGTGTCCTAGAACCCTGCTGGCATTAGGCTGCCATGTTGGAATTGCTGATGAACATGCTGAAGAAAAAGTGAAAAAAATGAAACTTCCAAAGAAGTAAGTTGAAATTCAAATGCATCTTTTTGTTAGGTGGTGTGAATTAAGCAAACTGTATTTTAACAATTTGATATTTATGTTGCTAGTTTTATTGGTACTTGGGTATGCATCTACGCATATAAATATTTAGAATATTTACACTCTTCTTCATCCACACCTTTTCTTTTAGATGTTCATGGTCTGATGTGTAGGTAAAGTTTTTATTTTCTGTGATTCATTGAAATGCCTGGCATTCACTGTTACGTAGCTCTTCTGTATATGGAGTGTATTGCAGAAACTTGATAAAGAATTTTTACAGCAAACATCAATATATTTTGCTGTGCTGCAAATATTCATAGGTGATCCTTTCAAAAATCCTAGAATGGCTGTCTAGTGACTTGGAGAGAACTCACATTGCTGCTTTTTTTTTTTTTTTTTTTTTTCCTGAGTGACTGGCAACAGCTTTGGTAGGGTGGGGCTCAGACTGGTATGGTATAGTGGACTCCACTACTGCAACTCTGAAACCAGCTCTCCATGGCCCAGACAAGGTGCCTAGCTTCTTCCTTAACACCACTGTGCCCCCCAGTTTGGGAATGAAGAATCAGGGAACTTTTAACACAGTTGAAAATGATGGAACTGTACTTGGTGATAAGCATATGACAGCACTGTGGGCCAACATGCATTTCAGCCTATGGGATAAAGGAGGATTATAATATCTATAAAACCAGAAAGGTAAAGGTCATAGTTTCAGTACGAGAGAACTTCCATGTGTGCTGGTATTCCTGAATTTAAATTAGCAATTTAGTTTCCTTGCTCTTAGTCCTTGGCCCGTGAGTCTTATGACTAGGAGTAACGGTAAGTGCTAGTTGCTAAGTTGCTGCCACCAGTAGCAACTCAAAGTGCTTTGCAGGGATGTGCTCTCTGCAGAAATAGGTGTTCCCATGCTATTACATATCTCCATTATGCACAGTTGTCTTTCACTGACCCATATCTTCATATTCCATACACTGGGTCCCTAAGGCCCATATAATAACCCCAAACACATGTTTAAGTAAAGCATGCCTTCCTTTTTCCTTTTGTGAGCCAAAAGCACATGCTTCATTCTGGCAAGGTTCCTGCAGGTTTCTGGGTGATACTTCACTACAGTGTAGCTGTAAAAATCTGGATTCTCAAGTCTTTGATATATACTGCGCTGCACTAATTTACGTACCACTGATACCACAGTTTCAGAATTCCTGACCTAGTCACATCACAAGAATATGTGAGAATAAAAGTAAGGGATTAGCTTAAATTCCCCAAAACTGTTCTTTGATTTTAGTAACCAAAAATAATTGCATATAAGACTAAAAAGAAGGGATATCTAGGGCCTTCTCTATTTTTGTTCTGAATTTCCTGTGCAGAAATGCATATGCATGTGCAAGATTGTTCAAGTAAATTAGATTTGATGCTTTTGAAAACCTGAAACAAATTCTCTTAAAATGGGAAGTTGAGATTTAATAATGCTAAGTCTTTTTAATGTCATTAACATTTAGGTACCTGAGATCCTACCATACATACAAAATAAAAATTTTGATATCTCACATACAATGGATAGAAAAAAGGAGTAAAAAAAGAAAATAAAAAAAATAAAATTGTGGCTACATTCTCAACAGCATCAGATGTTTGTTGAGCAAAAATGGAGCAAAGATTTCATGATCTAGATACAGTTGTTCTGGATCACATTTTTTTGTGATGCTGTCCTGGAGAGAAGCAGGGTTGCTGTATCACGGTTAGACTAGACTTAACCATAACAAAACATTACAGGAGATAGTGTGTGAAAAGCTAAATTTTTGATGGGAGGAGAGATGTTACTACCTGCGTTGACAAGTATTCTATTTCTGTTCCTGCAGATGATACAAATGTGTTATCCCAATGCTTTGTTAGTTTTTCTGTGGTAATTCCTTAATTTCTCAGATCAGCCTGACACAAAAAAGTTTCTGTTATTATGAAAGCAAAAGCAACAGACATCACTCAAATGTAATTAGCTCATCTACTCTACCTTCTAAGAATTTTTTCAATCTTACTTTGTATGTTATTTGTCTTCTTAACGCTTTTTATTTCTTTTTTTTACCACCCTTTTGTAACAATGAAGATTGTAAAATGCTAAGAAATTTATATTTGTGTCACTCCTACAGAAGTTTGGCATCACAGCCACACTACTTACAAGGTGGGGAAAATGACATTTTTAGTTGACAGTTGTGCCAGAAATTTGACTTTTCTACTACAGCAGCACTCCACAAAATAGATTTTTTTGACCATTTTTACTGATTGGAGTGCGCTGCAAATACAACTTTTGATGATGGAAATTCTCCTTCTACTAGGAGGTTTTTTCCTAGTATAACTGTACTTTAGGTTTTTGAATAAGATGTTCTTCAGTAACCTTTAAAAAAATCTCCCTGAAAATGAAAAAAACCCTTTATTTTAATAAACTCTAAATATTTACTGTTTCTATGGGTTAAAAAAAAAAGTCTAAATGAAATGGGAAAGGGAAAAGGAATTGTCATAAGGAAAAGAATTTTTTTTAATAAACAATTTTTGATATGTTTAATCTTCTCTTGTAAAACAGCTCATGTAAACAGCTGATAGTCTTTAATCAAGAGAGCAGAGTATATCACTTGAAAGTATATCTACCATTTTCTGTAATCATGGAAATATTTCTGAAATTATGGAAAAAATTCCATAATGCTTGTTACAAATGAATGGCAGATCAATATAATATTTATAATGTGCTGTTGAAGCAACTAAATCTACCTACTACTTAAATTGTTAATATAAGGCCAGCAGAGATACTTAGCAAGATAAGACCAGTAAGATACTGTTGAGCAGTTGACCAGGGAGGAGCTGGGATTTTAGCTACCTTTTTCAACTAGTAACATTGGTCTGCACCTAAAGACAATTCTCCAACGTAAGTTTCTATGCACAATATGCTTTTGTTATGTTCCTTAGTATCCATTGATACTTATCCTTGATGAGTATTCATTTTTGTCCTGTAATAAGGTATACATGTCCTCTGTGACAAAATAACAAGCATCCTTTGAGACCTCTGGTTCTTTGACCCTACTCTTATATCAAAATAGGTGTGGCTATTGTAGATTTTATATGCACCATGTAACAATTATTCAGGGGAGTGTGGCAGGAAAAATGCAGTAATTGCCAGCTTGACAAACGTGTTAATTCTATATGAATCACTATTTCTACTACTATCTGATTTTACTCCTCACTGAAGGGACTTCACAACTACATAGTGTGTGGGAGATAGGACAGCTACCAACTGCTTGCTTAATTCTGTAACAGAAATTTGCAGATTGGTAACTGTATGAATGGTTGCTTTTGGATTCATGTTTTTGAACTGCTGTTTTCAGACTTAAACTTTTTTCTTCCTATGTGATAATTTTGAAGGAAGTTCCAACCTCATGTTTATAGATGGTAATCTCCCTTAAATAGTTGCCTGTTTTCAATTATTGTTCTCAATTAATAGTTTGTTTAAATGGGTTTTAGAATAGTTATCACAAAAGAGAACTAATTAAGATTTTAAAGAATTTTAATATTTTAGAATATAAATGGGGATAAATACTGTTTCTTTTTCTGGATTTCTCTCTGGCAGTCCAAATGAAGAAATGCAAGAAAATGACAAAGTTGTTTAGACAATCATTAGACAATTATCTGAACTAGCCATTCTTTAAACACCCCAGCACATATAATTTCAGTGACATAATGTTGTTTATTTTCCACAGACCCCTTCTGTTATGGCCAAAATAGTGTTTTGTTTTGTCAGTGTGCTCAAGGAGAAATATTCAGGGCACATCCAACAGCTGTGACCTGGTGTATCCTGGGGCTGTGGGAAAGTGCCAGCTCTGGCACCTGAAGCACCCCAGTTTCACACTTTTTTTTCTTCACTCCTCTCCACCTGTGCAGCATTTTGCCCTTTGCTAAAAATGTTTTCCCAGAGGTGTCACCAGCATGACTGAGGGGCTTAGATTTGGCCAGCCTTGAGTCCTTCTTGTAGCCATCTGGAACCAGCTCCAACATGGGGCAGCCCTGGCCACTCCTCACGAAAGCTGCCCTGCAGCCCCAACTCTCCAGCACCTGGCTACAAACACCCAGTACAGCACGTCTGTCTGCCCCTCTGCTTTTCTTTTCCTGCTCCCCTTCCCCTGCACATTCCCTCATCAGCTGAGGTAAGGGAGATTACATCCACCACCGTGGTGGTGCTGCAGTGTTGTAGCTTTTTATTGGAAATTTACTAGTCCTGATATGCTGCATTCATCACTATATGCATTATATCCTTTATTGAGGAAGGCTTGGTCATAAGTGGGAGATGTCTCTCTGGGTTGGAGGAGTGGCCCAAGGCAAGATGGCCTACTTGTAGGACAACCTCTTCTATTAAGAAAATGAGAAGAGTAGCTGTCATAGGTGACTCCCTTCTCAGAGGAATGATGGGCCCTATCTGCCGACCAGACCCAACCCATAGGGCAGTATGCTGTCCCCTTGGGGCCTGGGTAAGAGACTTTATAAAGAAGATCTCTAACCTGGTAGGCCCCTCTGATTACTACCCATTACTGATTTTTCAGGTGGGTAGTGAGGAAATCGCCACACAAAGTCTGAGGGGAATCAAGAGTGATTTTAGGGCACTGGGGAGACTAATCCGGGACTCAGATTAGCCCAACTAATCTTCTCTTCCATCCTGCCAGGCATACGAAATGATGAGGGAAGAAACTGGAGAATCTCAGAGGTTAATACCTGGCTCCAGGGTTGGTGCCACCAAACTTTGGGTTCTTTGACCGTAGCTCGGTATACACAACACCGAGCCTGTTGGCAGGAGATGGGGTACACCTATCTAAGGGCGGGAAAAGGATCTTCTCACAGGACTTAGCGGCCCTCATTGAGAGGGCTTTAAACTAGAATTGAAGGGGGAGGGAGACAAACCCAGGACTGCTAGACATAAGCCTTGAGGGGATATACTGGTGTTGGAGACAATATCCATACCTCGGATCAAGTTCATGTATGCCAATGCCTGTAGCATGGGCAATAAACAGGAGAAGTTAGCTGTTATGCACCAGGGAAACCATGATATAACTGCCATCATGGAAATGTGGTGGGATGATTTGCATGGTTGGAATGCTGCAATGGATGGCTACAGGCTCTTTAGAAGGGATAGACAAGGAAAGAGAGGTGGAGGGGTAGCATTATAGGAGTTGAGTGTTCTGACTGTCTTGAATTCAATGGTAGAAATACCAAGGTGGAAAGTCTATGGATAAGGATAAAGGGGAAGGCCAATGAGGCTGATATCCTGGTGGGAGTCTGCTACAGACCACCTGACCAGGATAAAGACACCAATGAAATATTCTTTCAACAACTCGGAGATGTTTCACATTCACTAGCCCTTGTTCTTTTGGGAGAATTCAACTTACCAGATATCTGCTGGAAGTACAACACAGCAGAAAGTGGGAAGTCCAGGTTGTTTCTGGAATGTGTGGATGACAACTTCCTGTTGCAGCTGGTAAGCAAGCCTACCAGGGGTAGTGCCCCACTACATCCACTCTTTACAAACAGGGAAGGGCTGGTGTAAGATGTGGTGGTTGGAGGTCGTCTGGGGCACAGCGACCATGATAACGATAGAATTTTCAATATGTGGTGAAGTTAGGAGGGCCGTCAGTAAAACCTCTACCTTGGACTTCAGGAGGGCTGACTTTGGTCTACTCAGGACACTAGTTCAGAGAGTCCCAGGTGGCACAGAAGGCCAATGGCATCTTGGCTTGTATCAGGAATAGTGTGGCCAGCAGGACTAGGGATGTAATT
>JANHGN010019644.1:100419-112246 GCA_024605025.1 Megaceryle maxima | reverse complement strand
CGAATCATATTCTAAAAGTTCACTCAGAGATATGGAAACATGGAATAATCAAAGCAAATTGAAACTACCTTCCTTGTAATCTCAGCAAAGTGTGGAAATTTTGAAAAATACATCTAAAACTTATCCTATCAATGTATTGATTCATAGATTGTTATTATTTTTCTGTGGTTTATATAGTGGTAGCATTGTTAAATTTGAACCTATTTAGGCCATAGACCTTCAGCAAAGTATTTCTGCAGAATATCTAATTCATACCCAAAATGCACACAGGGTGCCTACCATTTTCAATTCCTTTTCCAAAAAACATGCATGCTCTGATCCTCAGCTTTTACGAGAGGCAGCTATTAAATTACACTTAAATATGAGGTATCACTGATACCATGGGTGTTTAACAAGGCTGGATTGCTGAATAGGCAAAACCTAGTAGATTTTGTTGGTGGTAAAATGCTATGGTTTCACTGTTAGATCTGCCTGTGTCTAGCCTGGAGAGTTTAAGGCTGCTGCCTAAACTTGCAATTTCTTCCCCTTCTGCTCTGGGAAGGAGATGCTATGTAGAGAACAAGCATGGCTTCTGCTTGTTTCTCAGAAGGCAGGTTGGTTGGTATAGGAAGCTTTTCCTTCTTGTGAAGATAAAGGGGCTATCTAGTTGTGTAGGGTGAGAGGGAGAGAGAGAACACTCATTTTCTACAACCTTTTCCAAATCCCACTGAGATATATTAATCCCCTTTCCTCATTTACATCTCTGAGAACCATATGCCCCTGCCTTTTCTTGGGAATGAACTGATGAATTATTATTTTTTTCCCATATGATGCAGAGATTCCTGAGCTAGTTCTATTTATGGAGTTACTAATAAAATGTAAAGAACACAATTGCAATTTTTGCATCTGAAAGGTGTCATCAGTCCTATTGCAGAATTCCCAGAGGAAAGGACCTGCAGAACAGTGTCCCACAGACTTAAAGACTTAAATCCAGTTTAAATTATAGTCTTAAAGACTGGAATTGCATTCAGCAAAAAAAAATTATTTTTTTATATTAATTTTTGTGATTTAGATTTTACAGTTTATGAGCCTCTCAAGTTTTTGAGATGCATAAAACACGTCATAGCAATCCAAAATCCATATTGTTATTAAAGGATTTAGAGCCCCCTAGTGGCATTCTGCATCTCCATTAATTTTAAGTATTTATTTATAAAGCTCGATAGCATCTCTTTTTATGCATTATTATTAGCATTATTGTTATAACTTAGTGGTTTCCCACAGCAGCTGTAATTTTGGGGTTGCTTAGAATCTGGAAAGACAACAAATGCTTAATTATCATGTTTTGTGATGGTTCATCTCCTGGATAGGTGAGGTACTGAGGGCCTTCAAAAGTGTTTTTAGGGCATTGAGTAGACTATCAAAGAGAAATTTTACGGATGAAGAATTATGTGGCAGAGAGTTCAGAGTTGCTTACAGTAAACTTAATGAACCTGACCTAACTGCAGTCAGGCATTTGCTAGCATTGAGCAGTGATAGTAAATTCTGAGGGACGTGATTTTATAGTTTAGTCAAGATAATATTGGAAATGTGGACCTTGATGTGGATGAGAAAATGTAAGAGAACGGGAGAGGTTCTTAACATGGTCTAATGGTCAGGTAGGTGCAGATGTATTTGAGGTTATAACAAACTCAAGAAGATGAGGAATTACAGTGATCAGACCAGAATAATGAATTTTCAAAGGTTGTACAGGCTTTGATACCCTGCAAATTTGTGTAAAAAAAAATCCAGAACAGTTTAAGCATTCATATTCCTAATCTGAGAAAAAAAGTCTTAGTGATCCCTGAGGCATGCGATTTGATGAATGGAAGGAGAACTGTATAAAATAGCAGAGAATAGAGTAGTTGAGAAAACTTAAGGAAGAAAGATCAAGGGTTTGATTCAGCATTATTTCTTGTGCTTTGTGAAATAATTTTCATCTTTTTAAAGTGTGATTTTTGACATTTCAAGCTACCTTATGGTTTGAATTATTAAAGTCTCGGAAAGAAGTGTCAGAACAGACTGTATGACTGTGTAATAAGTAAGGAACAGTGAGAGAGGTTTGTATGTACTCACCATATGAGGTTGTACCTGAAGCTATTTTATCAGAAGATACTACATAATGTGTAAAGTGGTGAAAGGCAGCTCAGTGAGGGAAAACTCACTATATACTGCCAAAAAAATATTGAAGGAAAGCAGAAAGAAGCTAGAATTAAAAGTGTTTAAAAGGATGCTAGGAATGTCCAAGGCACCAAGTAGGCTCATGAGTAGTAGCATTCAAGTATTAATGAGTAAATGTTCTTAGACAATTTTTGAGAACATTTTCCATAGGTAATAGGTGGATGCCACATACCAATAAAGGCATTTTTTTCAAGACAGTACATTCAGTGCAGTGAGGGAAAGAAGAAAATGGGAGAAGGTGAGTCTTAAGATTTGTGGGTTTGTGAATGACAGAAAAAAAAAAAAAGTACATTTCTATAAGAACAGACTAATCTGGATTGGATGGTGGGATAACACAGGAAGAGAGTGGGAGTGGAAGCAAAGGAGTGGGATAACTCTCTAGAGAATGAGGATGAATAGAGGGAGAGTTGAATCAGAGTTTAGAGATCCAGGTCCAGAAGTCTATTGTTTGCTAGTTGTCAAGAAAAAAGGAGAAAATAGATTTATGATGTTATGTCAAAGTACTACATGTACCAGCATACTTTTTCTCCCTTTAAAAATCTTTGCCCCAGAAATGCTATAAAGCAGAAAGAGAGCCATAAACTAAGTTTGTTTCTGTTGCTGTTCTGGAGCAAACAGAATAACATGTTTACAATTTTACCCTTCCCTCGAGATTTCTTTTCTCTCTCTCTCTCTCTTTTTTTTTTTTTTTTTTCCCCTTTTTTCCCCTGCAGCAGCTCAATAACAACTCAGCTTATATATTATTCAGTATTTTTTATGCTGTTATACTTTCATGGAGTAGAAAGAGAATCAGCGAATACCTTTAGAAGGATTAAGTAGAAAATGTCAAAGCTTAACTTTGAAACTCTTCACGTAGCCATTTTGGTCTTTGAGAACATGTAATTACTTGACAAAGAGTGAATTTTAACTTAAAGACTCTTAAATTAGCTTGTAATGAAGAGAATTTTGGAATGAAGCATAGTAAAATATGATAAGCACCTGTTATCATGCTATAGGTACCTAACCATGTGAACTTCATGTGATTCCTCTCAGCTGAATTCTCTAGCCTGTTGAGGTCTCTGAATGACAGCACAACTGTCTGGTGCTTCAGCTGCTCTTTCCATTTTTGTGTCATCTGCAGACTTGCTTTGGGTGTACTTTGTTCCATTATCCACATCATAAATGAAGATGTTAAACAGCATTGGCTCCAATACCCTTTCAGACCCTGGTACCACTACAGCACCCATATTGGTCTGCCTGCATATTTTGGCCTTTAAGTCCTGGCTCCTGAACCATCCAAAGCAGTTCTCCATGCATTCCAGCTGCTTTTTCACATTGTTTTTTTCACAAATAACTAGCAATAGGAAGAGGGCTTAAGTTGCACCAGGGGAAGTGTAGATTAGACATTAGGAAAAATTTCTCTACTGAAAGAGTGATGAGGCACTGGAACAGACTGCCCAGGGAGGTGGTGGAGTCACCATCCCTGGAGGTGTTCAAAAAACATGTAGACGTGGCACTTCAGGACATGATTTAGTGGTCATGACAGCCTTAGGTGAATGGTTGGACTTGATGATCTTGGAAGTCTTTTCCAACCTTGATGATTCTGTGATTCTGAAAGGGCAACTCTTCCTCATAATCTTCCCAAAGGGTCATTCTAAAAACCCATGTATCCATCCATTGCAATACTCCAGTCGTGTGAGTTAACCCAACCATGTTTCTCTGATCCCAGTGAGGATGATACCCCTCTAACTTCACTCAGACTTCTAAGTTCTCTTTTTCATTTTTTCCCCCATGCTGGATGAATTAATGTAGAATTATTTCAGAGAGGTACCCAAGTGTAATTGATTCCCCAGAATGGGCAGGGTGTTTTCCCCATAAGTGTTCTGTTAGCACTTCCTTCTTTTTATGCCTGTGCTCCAAGGAATTCCTTTGCCTTTTGTTTTCACTGCCTTCATTTTGTCAGTAGTTGAATACAGTACTTTCTGCATTGTTTTGTATGTTTTGGTTTTTTTTTACTTTTTAATTTTATGTTTTTAAACCTTACAGCGATGAGACTGGATGTGTGCAGTGGGATAATGGAAAAATTCAGGATCTTCCGCACAGAAAAGACTTACGCAGTGAAGGCTGGGAAGTGGTACTTTGAGTTTGAGGCAGTTACTGCAGGAGACATGAGAGTTGGCTGGACCAGGCCGGGTTGTCTGCCAGATCAGGAACTTGGCTCAGATGAAGAAGCTTTTGTTTTTGATGGCTTTAAGGTTCGTATGTTTATCTGTACTAATATGAATGATTGCAAAGCTTGTAATTTTGCATCTTGCTCCATGTGTCATTGCTTCAACTTAATTGCCTTCTCTTCTTTCATTTGTGTTTTATGAAATTATTTCTCTCTTTGAGGGCTTAGGTGGAATAAAGATGATCAATATCACCTGACAAATGAGTAGGGTTTGGCATTTCACATCTTCACGGTATTTGTACAGGATATGTAAAACCTTGAAAATGTAAATGACTTACTCAAATTCAAAATACTGTCAGAGGTGTAATAAGCTATGCCATTTATGCCATTAGGGCATAAATATGGTTCAAATTATTAGCACTAAGTGTGTGAGGGAAACTTTGATACAAGGTTTTACAGCAATCTAGAAGTTGCAAAGAGTACACCTAGATTTTCATGGAACTCTTTACAGTTTAAAGTAAATGAAGAATGATAGAACCAGTGATTTTTGCTCAAATTTAACTCTGCATGAGACAATGACAGATAGAAATCTAGTAGTAAAAATATGTAGGAAAAAAACTATTTTATATGTTATAATCAAATAGATTAAATAACTCATTAAGGTATTTAATTTTAATATGAAGGCAAGTGCAACTGCTATCCAAAGCATAATTCCTTTTAAGGCTACCGATGAAGCTTGTCAAAATATTTCTTCTATCTGATGTTGGAATTAATTTTCTTTATTGCTATTACAATATATAACAAAAATCCTACATATATAACAGTAATTTCCAGAAATAGAACAGTATTCCTGGCTGTTCATCATCAGATTGAGCTCTCAAGATTTACCTTATTCATGTTGTTGAAACTCAGGTTGCCTTCCTTGCCACACCCCTCTCCTGCCCCCCAGTCTTGTGTTACATGAAAAGTGGTTTTTAAAAGAGAATTGAAAAGTTGTTTTTGTAAAATATCTGACTGGCTTAAGTAAACTATTCAAGTCCTGTGCCTTTACTAGGATAGCTATATAGTTGCCTTCTGAATCTTAGGTTTTGACCTTTAGGTCTCAATCCACAAAGCTATTTTCTTGTCTGATTTTGATGGGTTCTCTCCTTGGCTGGGAAAACCTTTAACCTTCAGGATACGTAGAAGGGCTCATTGGTTTTGTAGGATTTTCAGGATGAATACCGAGGATACAAATCTACTTGTGATGGAATAGGGAATCTATTTGTTATTAGCATTGCTTTTTTATTTTTTTTTAATGTTTATTACAGTAGTTCATAACAGATGTTAGTTTATTTGAATTCCAATCCAAGACCCCATCCAAAGCCTTTGCAGTCTGGCTTTGAAGGTCAGTCATATTGAATCATTAATTGTGCCCTCAGCTATTCTGGAATCTATTGGAAGCTCAGAGTGTTTGTCCCATCCACAGGCAGTTCTGTTCATCTGGTATGACAGGAAGTTTAATTTATTTTGTACACAACGTTTTTAGAATTATACTTAAAGAAATTTATAAGTTTGTTTGGAAGCAATGAATTTATAGGATACTACATTAAATAAAAACAATTGCTTGAAAATAGTTTGTGAAGCAGCTATTTAACATTGTAATTGATAGCATATTGGTTTTGTTGCAAGTCTGTAATGGACCTTCTGCAGAAAGAGAAGTGATGATCTTACTTGTTACTAAAATGTTGAAATAGCAATTTCCCCTGTCAGGTCACTGAGCAATGCTTTACAATACCGATGTGAGGGGTACTTGCAGGAAGTTAATTGTTGAATTTCCATTTTCAAAGTCAGCTTGGAGTACTCACAGACGTTGTTTTGGAATTATATGCTGTGAAAATGTTAATTTTAGTGCCATCTCAATTGAGTGGGCTAATTATTAGTTGTACCCCTAAGGGAGAGAACAACACATACATTGTCACTATTACTCTTTGAAATTCTTCCGAATCCTTTTCAGGCCCAGCGGTGGCATCAAGGTAATGAGCATTTTGGCCGCTCTTGGTTGGCAGGAGATGTTGTTGGATGTATGGTTGACATGAATGAGCACACTATGATGTTCACCTTAAATGGTGAAATCCTGCTTGATGACTCAGGTTCAGAACTGGCATTCAAGGACTTTGAGGTTGGTGATGGTAAGTACTAAAATATGTTGTGCTGTTAACTTGCTGTTGATTAATTTTTTCCCAGCTTCCCTTTAATGTAGTGTGCTTCTTGTTTTTCTTTCCCTCCTCCCTGCCTTCCTTTCTCTAGGGAACTACCCCTTGTCCTTTTCTCTATTTGATTACTGTCAAGCCTTTGGAAAGGAGGTGTGCTGGATATGAGGATGAGGCAAGGCCTTTTTCTTGGGTGAACTTTGCAGGGCGATCTTTTGTGATTAGACCTTTTCACTGTTTTGCAGGGATGTGTCTGGGGTTGCAAATTCATAACCTTTAACATTTCATTTGCACTGCAAAAGGTGTCCATATGATATAACCAAATCATAGAATGGTTTGGGATGGAAGGGACTTCTGAAGATCACCTAGTCCAACTCCCCTGCCATGGCAGGGGCATAAAATTTTATCTATATCAAGTACTGAAATGCTACCAAATATCTGTCAAATTAGTGATAACATATGATAGGGAGTTTAAACCAGCTTTAAGGTTTTGGTTTTGCTCTTGGAGGAGAAATGACACCTGATGCAGGATAAAGCCAGCTAGTAAAATGTTAGCCTCCAAATATTTTTGCTGGATTCTAAAGCAGCTGATTGAGCTTTGAGCCTGTTGTAGTGTTTTGGTGCAGGTTTGAAAGTCCATACACGGGTTTTATTTTACCTTGATGCTGTAGCTTGTGAGATTGCAAAAGGTGGCAAAGATTGTGAGGTTGTGTCAGCTGCCAGGTTGATTCTATAAAACAAAGTATTTTTTTATTAACTTAATTATATACTTGTGAGCAAATACGCACATAAAAGTGTAGTCAATTACATTAATGTAGACAACTGCCTACAATTTCTGAATTTTGCTAACATAAACTAAAATACTTTAAGCTTGTAATATTTCGCTTTGGCTTGTAGTTACATCTATTCCATCATATATAACATACATTTCTTAAATAATATATCTGTTTCTCAGAGATAAAGTTAAATTTTTTGAACAATAAAAGCTGCAAATGATACTTTTGGGTTACTGAACCCTGTTCCTAGTGGAATTAGGCAGTTCCTTACTTGAATTTTAACCACTTCACCGTCAATCTGGATTTCAGAGTATTTTACTTTCAGGAGTGCTTTGGGACAATAAATTTCTTTTTCATCTTTCTTCTGCCATATCATAGGAATTAGGAATAATTTGTTTTCATTTAAAATGAGATAATTGTCACCAATTCTGTAGACTCATACTTGTAACTTTACTGACTCCAGATACTGTGACAACATGATGAGGGAAAGGGATGTGTGAATTGGCTTACTGTTAATGGGATAGGCTTTAAATGATAATGGTTTTCCAGTTATTAAGCAGTATAATCCCACTGAGGAGTGAGGGATTTTGAGAAAAACTGGAACTCCATGAAATTCTGAGGGTAGACTATTTGACCATTATTTTGATGAAAGTTGAAGTAATTTGAACATTGATCAGTTGATGAAAACACGGTGGTATAGTTTTCATGGTACTTGTGTCTAGCTGCAGGTTCATGTTTAAACAGATCTCTGAGTCTGAAACTGGTAAAGTACATACAAAAGTATGGTTTGACATAGAGCCTGAAGGAATTGGTAACCACGTGAAAGACTTAATGTCAAGCATCTCAGATTTTTGACAATATTCTTGTAATTCACATTAAGTTCTTTTAGTGTTATGCTTGTAGAAAAGAGCTTGCCTTTGAAATAAGATCTCCTATTCTGTTTTCAAAGCAATTTGTTGGTTGATCTCAGAATTAATAACTCCAGATCAATAACTGTAAATATGATAGGTATTTCATTTACAGTTCACGGCACAGGGAGGGCACTTACATGTATATGTGTGTATATACAAACACATGTATGAAATACACAAATTAAATATGACTGCTATAGAATTATTTTTTTTTTGTCAGCTGGCTTTAGTTTTGTTTAGTTAATGACTCTCTCTTTAAAGCAGTGAGACCTTTCTGCAGGTCACTTTTATCAGTGAATTGTGTACATGCCATGTGATGCTGCAGAAAGAGACCTTTCACTTCAGAAAAAAAGATTGAACTTTTGATCAGAGTCCAGTGTCTTGTTTCAAAGGATGCAGTATGACTGTAAATCAGTCCTATAGTTGTAATTTATTTAGGAACAGTGGAAAGGGAATATGTCACTCTGCCAGCTTCCTGTATGCTACATCTTATGTTGTACTACCAACAAGAGGAACTCCTTGGTATTATGGCAGAGTAATTTATTTATCAGATCAGTAGTAAAATTGTTAAACATAATTGCATATTATACAAATTTATGTAAGAAAAATTTCATACAGTAGATATGAACAAATACAGTGTGGAAACAAAATTTTCTTTTGTCAACTCATGATCTCTGTGGGCCTGAGCTGTTTGTAGTCAGTGTTTGACAAATTAGGTCAGGAGGTTGATCCTGTATTCTTGGAAGTACAGAACATTATAAAAAATGTTGCTGCATGCAACAGACAGTGCTAGAGGATTACTTTTGTGGTGGTAGTGTTAGAGTCTACGTGTTTCACTATTTCATACATTGAAATAAAAGTTTTACTCCATAGCCTAGTTATGTACCTGGAGATTAGAAGCCAGGTCATGTATAAATCATCTCTGTATGTAGCCTCCAGCATGCAAAGGCTACACAGGATATTTGAAGTATCACATCTAAAATGACTGGCTACCCATTTAGAGAAGGGTAATTGAAGTTAATTTTTTTCCCTAGTAAGACATTTAACTGCTTTACCATTACGCTCCCTATGAGAAGCCGTATCTTTGTCAGATATGGAAGAATCCTGAAACATCTTATACTCTTATCTGTGAGGTTTTTTCCCTGAGCCCACAGGAAATGCATAGGTAGAAGAATTGATAGTATATGTCCATTCTATGTAGGAAGGGTAAATACTACTAATATTTTCCATATTTTAAATAATCTTCTTTGATTTAGTTTTAGTCATGTATACATTAGTCTTCATGAATAGTGTTGATCATGTTGTCTTGGATTTTGTACTGCATCTATTTACCTAATCAGCTTTTTCTGTAATGTGTTCTTACTACATTCTGCTGATAACATCAGCTGCTGTTGCTTTTTTATTTTGTTTTGTAAAACAATTACTTCCCATTTGATTTGGAGGCTGTAATAAAGAGGAACTGGCTATGTGTTAATTCTTGAGATGCTGTAGGTAGAGCTTGCTACTTCCTTTCATGAAATATTTGACCAGTGCAGAAAAAATAAAGCAAATGTTCATATAAATATACAAATAAGTAAATGTAAATATGGCATGTTCATAAATCATCACCTTGTCTTTGAACACTTTTTAAAATCTTTTGTTCCTCTATGTTTTCTGGGAAAGTAAAACAGTGTTTGTAGCAAAAGTCTAGATAGGCCACTATTTTGTTTTCAACAGCAGTGGATAGCAAATGCCTGTGGATACATGTCAGAACAGAATAAGCAGGTAGTGAGTGATACAGTCATGAAGCCTCCAGTGATTTCTGGTTCAGGAGCTTTCTGAGGCAAAGATGATATGTTTGTGTTGAATAGTTTTAATGGTTGCTTGGTTGTGGTTTTTTTTGGTTTTAATTTTTTTTATTTTTCTTCTTTCCCACACAAAGGTCTCTAAACACTTTTTGAATCAATGTGATCTTTTAGCATCCGTGATGCTATGTTACAGAGAATTCTACAGCATTATTGTGCAGTGTATAAAGAATTTCCTCCCTTTGTTGTGAAGCTTGGTACTGAACAGGTTTTGATCATATTTATTGTTATAAAAGACTTTGAAAAATCATTTACTGTTCATCTTCTCTAAGCTACTCACAAGGGGGGTATGATACATACCCCCATAATAATTTTTTTGTTATTATTTTTTTTTTTTTTTTTTTTTTTGAGGCTGAAGTATTCTAAGTTCTATAATTGTTGCTGAGAAGAAAGCAGTTGCATTCGTGTTGGCTTTTTTCAGATATATTCTTTCAAGATGTGGAAAGCAAAACTCTTCCTAATATTCTAAAAATTGGTGCCGTACATTCTGGAAACTTCTGAAAATCTTTTAAATCATTAAGAACTGTAAATTAAATGGTGAGGTGATTCAGACAGACAAAGCACATGCTTTAGTCTGCATGTACCTATGTGCTTTATAGCAAATCTTATGTCATTTTTGGTTAATATTGTGAGTACATATGCTGTCACAACTGTTTCTGTGAAAACCCATTCTCAAACAACTTGGTGTCCACAGAAGTTTGTTACTGGTTTTGAGTAATGAGCTGAGTTTTGTGAGGTTGTTGAAAATAGAAATTTAAATTTTACTTTTGCTTAAAAACTCGCAACAGCTTATGGATTCCTTTTAGTCAACAGGGAGCCCAGTAAATTCTCACTACTAGAGCTGCTGGGTTTTACCAGTATATACCTATGTATGCAAATATAACTTTCTGACTTATTTGTTGTACAGTAGAATTTGTTTCATTTAGTGCTGGAAAATACTCTTTATTATTGTCTGTTACTGGATTTTCACTAGCAGAATAGACATAAATCTTGTCTAAATCATCTATGTTTTCTGAGAAGGTGATGTCTTGTGATTTAAGAGCCTTGCTGTGAAGATAAAAATCTGGACTTTAACTTACGACTAGTAGTGTACATCCTTGAATGTGTTGTGCCTGATACACATATGCCAATCTTGTGTATCTGTAATAAAATCTTTAAAAGGGGGTACTGAAAGATGATCTTTTATCTGGTGAGCATTCATACCTGTAGATGGTGCTCTGGAGTTTGCTTTTGTCTTTAAAGAATATAACATCAACAAGATATTCTGTCCTTTTTTATCTGAGTAGCATAAAGCAAAATAAGGAGCTAGTTGTATTGTGTCATTATACCCTTCAATACCTGGTACATTCACTTGAATCAGCATCATTGAACAGAGCATCATGGTTTTTGCTGATACAAAAAAAAAATATGGTTAATAGATAGGTCAAATTAAACTACAAAGCAGTTTGTATCTGTGGAAATACCAAATCAGATTGAAAAGGAACAGTAGAAATAAGAGGTTTTTCTTAGTTTTTTAGACCTTTTGCTGAACCCAAGTTAAAAATATCTATTTTTTTTTTTTTTTTTTAAATTACAGTGGATTCACAGGTGAGTTCTCTGCTGGTGAGACAGTAAGAGAGCAGATGCAAACAAATGTGAAGCTGATTCAAAAGTAAAACCAAAAAACCCAAAAGCAAATTACCATAAGATTAATGAAGCTGCAGTATCATATTGTCAGTTGTCATTACTCAGAGCTACAAAGTGTTATGCATTTTTTAAC
>JANHGN010019644.1:79021-94750 GCA_024605025.1 Megaceryle maxima | reverse complement strand
TTTTTTTTCCCTTTTTTCTCCCGTTGCCACTTTATATTTAACCAATTTTTATGATTCCAAGTGTTTGCACTATTGTAATTTTTATTTTTAACTCAGTTTTAAATACTTCGTGTATTTGAAATACAGTACAATGTATGAGAAAGTTTGTAACTGATTAGCACTGACAGAGGATATTTCAAAGTTCTGTTGATTTTTTTGAATCTCATTCTTCATGACGAAACAAATTCACTGTGCTCAGTAAGGCAAATCACTTATTCTACAAACAGAACATGGGTGACTGGTGAATGTCCAAGATTAGGTTAGGATTTTAAAACAGTTCTAAAGTACATTCAAATAGTGCACTCGGGAAAAATGAGCTGAAATTTACTTCCTTGCTTTAGATACATGGATGTCTAAGAAAGATGTATTCAGAAAAGGTTAAAGATGAGTGCAGTTCAGAACTCTGGTCCAAGGAAATGACCACACATTTCATTCAAGTTTCTACTTCAAATTTAGCTATTTAAAAAAAATTGTTATGGACAATACTGCCTTGCTGCTACTCTGCCAATATTTCCCAAATGGATTTACAAACTACTGAAAATGTTAAATTCCTGTTGCAGTTTACTTTACTTTACTTTACTATATGTTGAATATGCTTCTTGAAAAATATTGTATATTCATTATTTGGTAAAGGTTATGAAACTGGTTGTCTCTTCTGTTGGAATTTTCCAGAATGTAATGCCATTATCTGCTGGCTTATTCAAAAGCGAACACAAAAACCCAGTCTCTCAATGTCCTCCACGTCTCCATGTACAATTTCTGACTCATGTGCTTTGGAGCAGAGTGCCAAACCACTTCTTGAAGATTGATGTGTCTCGGATCAGTGAACGTCAAGGCTGGATGATACAGTGCCTGAATCCTTTGCAGTTCATGGCCCTTCATATTCCCGAAGAAAACAGGTTGATGTTTGTGTGTTGAAGTGTATCAGAGTTAGGTTGGGATTATGAAGCTAGACATGTAATAAAATTTCTATACGAAAAGCCCAAGGATTTCTCTGTATTATAAAATATGTAAATAAAGGCAGTGTGTTTTGATTTAGCTGAAAATAAAAATTAATCTTATTTTTCAGTGTTTTACAACCTGCCTCTTTTTGTTGTATTTTCAACCTCTCCTACTTTTAAAGAGTTTGGAGAGAAAGTATATATAGGTTTTGGATACAAATGAAAAGAACTTGGATTATAAATTATTAAAGATAATCTGTAAGACAGGCAAAGATGTGTTTTTTGGTAGAGGTTTTTTTTTAAAATATTTGTGACCATTTTAATTATCCATTACTTTAATTTTCCTAACTTCAGTTTAAACAATAGAAAAATTTTAACTTTGTGTTTCCATGTTACCCAAATGTCTCAGCATTTTGCCAGTGCTGAAACTAAAAATAAAATCACTAAAAAAATTAGGTAAGAATTCTAAACAAACAGTGCTTCCCCTGAACACTCTGGAAATGAACTGGTTATTCTGTTGCCATTTTGCAGCTCCAGATCTAAAACCAATATATATTATAAATACCTCAACCTCTACTTGTTTTAAAACCTTCATTCTCAGTTATCCAAATTCTTGTTTGTAGTATGAAAGTAGTATTCTGCATTAAGTAAATAATTTTGAACTTTCCCTTCTGAAAGTAGTTGAAGTTGTACTTTAGGAATGACTTGAATAAGTTACTGGTAGAACTTCGTTATTAGTCCTTGATTCTTTGACAGTGTTTCTCATATGAAAACTGAAACATGGAAAAATTGAATCCCTGGAGCTGATATGCCAATGTTATCCTTAGGGAAAATTTTTAATTCCTTCACTTATGTAAGTTTTTGCACTGATATGGAGTTTACTGTATTGTTTTTTTTCCTCTGCAGAACAATTGATATTTTAGAGCTGACAGAACAAGAGGAATTGCTGAAATTTCACTACCATACCCTCAGATTATATTCAGCTGTTTGTGCTTTGGGCAACAACCGGGTGGCCCATGCTATGTGTAGCCATGTGGATGAATCTCAGCTACTATATGCTATTGAGAATAAATATATGCCAGGATTATTACGTGCAGGTTATTATGACTTACTCATCGACATCCATCTCAATACCTATGCAACTGCCAGGTTAATGATGAATAATGAATTCATAGTTCCAATGACAGATGAAACCAAGAGTATTACTTTGTTTCCCAATGAAAACAAAAAGCATGGCCTCCCTGGTATAGGACTTAGCACTTCATTAAGGCCAAGAATGCAATTCTCCTCTCCGAGTTTTGTAAGCATCAGCAGTGAATGCTTTCAGTTCAGTCCTGAATTCCCTCTGGAAATCTTAAAGGCCAAAACCATAGAGATGCTGACTGAAGCTGTTCAGGAGGGCAGCCTCCATGTCAGAGATCCAGTTGGAGGTTCTACAGAATTTCTGTTTGTCCCTCTCATCAAGCTCTTTTATACCCTCCTAATTATGGGAATCTTCAACAATGGGGATCTGAAACACATCTTGCAGTTGATTGAGCCTCGGGTTTTCAAAGAAGCAATGATCCAGGAGGATGAAATTGATTTCTCAGAGAAGGAGATGTGTTCAGATGAGCTCAAGTCAGAAGAAGAAGAGGAAGAAACCAGAGGGGAGCAAGTGCCAAAGGAAGGACTCCTTCAGATGAAACTTCCAGAACCTGTTAAATTACAGGTAACAGTAATGTCTTGATAGTGGTTGTTCTAATTTCTTTACAGACCCTTTTTCTTTGCTTTGTAATTTCTCTTTCAAGGAATACAGCATATTGCTGTGAGTTAAATAGAAAAGTAATTTCCTTACAGGAAACAAGATTTATTATCTTGATGATATAACCTTGTTCACCATAGATCAAACAGCTGTTGTTTCATTAAATAGAATTACTTCCTCAATGTCATTTACAGGGAATTCTTACTTTTTTTATTAATCCAAACAGAAACAAATTTCCCTAGAAACAAAGAGTAACTTTAATAGAAGTCTTACATTTTACATGTCTGCGGCACATAACTCTCTTGCAGATGACAGATACTCCTGGTGTAGGATTACTTCAAATATAGTAAATGACAGTCACTTTGTTTGATATTAAGTGCTGCTGTAAGGAATCCATCCTTATTTTCATAATATACAGAAGATATTTATTAGCTTACCAACTCTTTCTCTTAAAATACTGTTTTTTCAGATGTGTCATCTACTTCAGTACCTGTGTGATTGCCAAGTACGACATCGAATAGAAGCCATTGTAGCATTTTCGGATGATTTTGTGGCCAAGCTTCAAGAGAATCAGCGTTTCCGGTACAATGAAGTAATGCAGGCCTTGAACATGTCCGCTGCCCTAACAGCTAGAAAAACAAAAGAATTTCGATCCCCACCTCAGGAACAGGTACACCTTATAATGGATAATTTATTTCTTTTGTTGTGCTATGTGTGGCAGAGTTCTGTTTGATTTCAAAGTTTTTCCTTTTGGAGGTCAGTGTCATTTGCCTTTCATTTGTATTCCTTAAGATTAATATGCTGCTGAACTTCAAAGATGATAAAAATGATTGTCCTTGCCCTGAAGAAATTCGGGATCAACTCTTGGATTTCCATGAAGACCTAATGACACACTGTGGTAAATCTTGTTACTGAATATTTTTACTACTTAAATTATGTTAGCAACTTTTCTAAATAATTTTACATAAGGAAAACCAACTATGTCATCTATACATTAGACTATATCAATTATAAATATTATTCAATAAAAATACTCACCTAGTATCTTTACAAAGACAAGGAAATTTTCTTAGCCTCCTATCTGGTCAAACTAGAAGGGAATGCAGTATTGTTTGCTTCATTCAGTGAAAAGCTTTTTCTTTCACCCATACGATTCTGTGGTGATTTATTTGGGCTTAATGTATTGGATAGCATTGTAGTTCACTTGTGATTCAAGGGGTTCCTCTGTCCTATTCCCTCTGCCTTACACTCTCTTGCATGGGTTGGTGTAGGTCATCTTTGCTGTAAGTTGACTATGGCCATGTTAACCACAACATAATATTGGTTGCTGATTTTTAACAGACGTAAATGAGATATAGAAGTTTACTATGTATTGAAATAGATTAATGATCAAAAGGAGCAGTTAACTTTCTGTGGTTTTGATTTCTTCAATTTAGTTAATAAAAATATCATATTAAAATATGAAATATATCATATTAAAATATGAAATGTAGTAACAATTTAAATATAAAAATACCTATATAAAAATGAAGTGCCAAAATGTGGTTTTTAAAAGTCAAGCTCATATCTATGAATATTGTGAACACAGTAGTTTTGTTTGGAATGCATGCTTACTGACATTTTTTTGTTGAGGACTGTTGTTTTCCTGTTTTAGGATCCCTTCATTTTATTTCAGTACACTATTTAAAAAAAATAATTAAAAGAGACAATTAGCAGACGGTGTGGACTGACAAGCAGCTGAACATTCACATCATGTCCCATTCATTAGAAGAAGCTAATGCAGAGATGTATGATAATATTTTTAAGACTAATACTCTGGTCAAGGAAGGAGCTTTGGACAGGAGGATCTCTGCACTTTTACTCCTGAACTGTATACATTATTGATCCAGAATATTTGGAAATAACTGGAAATAACATGTTTAATTATTTAATTCAATACTTTAAAGTATTGAAATAAATAAAAAACTTGTCATCAGTATAAAAATAAAAATATTTGACTTGTCTTTCTTGGTAGAAAGAGTGCATTGGATATCCTTGTGTATCACAAGACAATTTGGTTACATTGGTCCATTTCACAGATATTTCTTTTACAAAAACAATTACAGATTTATTAAGGTACCAAATGTCACAGAAGGTCATTAAGGTAGCCTCCTACTCAAAGCAGAGTCAGTGTTGAACTCAGACCTTGTTGCTCAGCGATTTTTTGCACTTGGGTCTTGAAAGCTTCTAAGCACAGAGATTCCACGATGTCTTTGAGTGATGTGTTGCAGGGCTTGAGCATCCTAATGGTGATTTTTTTCTCTTTTCCTTATATCAGTTTGGAACACTGCCTGCTTTAGTTTGACAGTTGTATATTCTTCACCTCAGAAAAGAGCATATCTGCCTTTTCTTGCTAATTTTCTTGTAGGTTTTGGTGGACTGCCATTAGATCACAGAATCACAGAATGGTAGGGGTTGAAAGGGACCTCTAACAATCCCACCTGCCAGAGCAGAATAACCTAGAGTAGATCACACAGGAACAAGTCCAGGTGGCTTTTGAAAGTCTCCAGAGATGGAGATTCCACCACCTCTCTGGGCAGCCTGTTCCACTACTCTGTTACCCTCACAGTGAAGAAATATTTCGTCATGTTGAGGTTGATCCTTCCTGCTTTCCAGTTTATGGCCATTGCCCTAATCCTGTCACAGATCACATCTGAGAAGAGCCTGGCCCCCCATCTTCCTGAGACCCACTTTTAAGACATTTATAAGCCTTGATAAGATCCCCCCCTCAGCCTCCTCCAACCTAAACAGACCCAGGTCTCTCTCAGCCTTTCCTCATATGATAGATGCTCCAGGTCCTTAATAGTCTTAGTGGCCCTATGCTGGACCCTCTCCAGTAGTTCCTTGTCTTTCTTGAACCAGGTAGCCTAGAGCTGGACACTGTACTCTATAAAGCTTCTGTTCTGCAGGCTGATGAACCCAGTTCCCTCAGCCACCAATCATCTTGATGGACTATTTCTGGGTACTTTCCAGCTTTTCAATGTTTTTCTTGTATTGGGTAACCCAAAACTGGATGTAGTATTCCAATAATTTTGTGGGTCAGAGGAAGCATTACATTAGAGCAGAATTAATTATTCTGTGTATTCAAAATATGGCTATTGCAAAATAGGTAAAACTATTAGACAACCTGAGATCTATGTTTGGTGGATTAGTCAGCCACCATCTGGGGATTCATATCTTGTGAAATGGTTGAGAGACAATTATATTGATAGTTTGCAGATTGGAGAAGTACAACTAGACCTCAGGGAACAGCATAACTGTGAGAAAATAGACATTTAATTTGAGTAGTTTCCCAAACAAATTAATTTGGTGGATGGGACTGATATCCAAACCATTTTGTAATATGATTTAGTATAAAATACAATCCTCTTTTAGCTTTCTGTCAATTGCTTCCTTAGGACAAAATATAGCAAAATAACTTTTAGTGAAATGGAACTGTACTTACAACAACAACAATAAAAATAATAATAATTAAAAAACAAACAAACAAACAAAAATCAGACCATTATAACCAGATGCAATAAATAGAGAAGAATGATGTAATCTATTGAAGTAACATCCTATAAAATTGAAAACTGTTAAAGAACTCCTCATAAATCCCTTAAATTCAGAAATTATATTGAAAACCCAGAAAAAATAGTTGAATTTTTTACTTTGAGCTTATTTTAGTGTAATAGGTATAGGTCAAGATTTTTAATTTCTTTACAATGTACGCATGAATGAATGAAGTTAAGAACATGAGAGAAATGAGCTGATGAAGCTCCCATGAAGTTCAGCAATGGGAAGTGCAAAGTCCTGTAGTTGAGGGGTGGAGTAACCTGATGCAGCAAGGACAGCGTAGGGGCCAAACTGGAAAGTAGCTTTGCAGAAATGGTCCTGAGGATCCTGGTAGACAACAAAGGTGAGCATGAATAGCAATGGGCCCTTGTGACAAAGAAAGCCAACAGCTGGTCTCCCCAGTGCAAGAGAGACATGGACATAGTGGAGTAAGTCCAGGGAGCAGCCAGAAAAGATGGTTGCATTGCATTCTTGGAGCACCTTTTGCACGAGGAGATTAAGAGAACTGAGGTTGCTTAACTTGAAAAGAAAGCTTTTGGAGAGATTATTTTTTATTTTATATGTGTATAAATATCTGTTTGGCAGGGGGAGCAGAGAAGGCTGAGCCAGAGTTTCCTCAGTGGTGACTAGGGACAGCACAAGAGACCATAAGCACAAATTGAAATACAGAAAATATATATTTTTTTTCACTTTTTTTAAAAATTTTATTTTTCCCTTTTCTTTCTATTATAACTGTAGGGGTGATGAAACTCCAGAACAAATTGCCCAGAGAGGTTGTGGAGTCTTCATCTTAGGACATACTCAAAACCTGCCTGGTTGTGGTTCAGAGCAACTTATTCTAGTCAAACATGCTTTGTGCAGGGAGGCTGGACTAGGTGATCTCTCAACGCTCATTCCAACCTCAGATGTTCTGTGATTCTGTAAAGCCTCACATGCATTTTTTTGTTAGATTTTTATGGCTAGTTGTAGTAATATCATGAAACAGCCACTGTACTGTGAGGATCGCTACTTTCTTGTGACTGGTCACTACAAAGTATATTTTCTGTAACTTTAGCTCTTTCACTTCTGTGGTATATTTTACTTTAAAATCTCCTAGCCTTTACTAGTATCAGTTGAACCATATTGTGTCAGTAGGGACTATATCTACACTTGTGAGCTATGTATGTCCAAAACACAGGCATCAGCATTGGCATGGAAAAATACATACTGGGAATGTTGACCACAGAAAGATTTTCCATCTATTTTATGTACAGTAACACACAATTTATATTCTAAATGAACACATTATATGATCCTTCTCTTCAGTTTCCTGCCTTGCATGTATACCTGATCTATACTTGTTCCAAACTGCTAGTTAAACATGTCCCCTATCAAACTCTTTTGTAGTTCTAACAGAGCAGAACATAGTTCAGTTTGATTGTTTGTACATACAAGATATAGAACATGCCTATAATGTGTTTAGTTATTATTACTTTACTATTTAGTGTATATGTTTTATTTCAGGAATTGAACTAGATGAAGATGGAACCTTGGATGGAAACAGTGATTTAACCATTAGGGGTCGCCTCCTGTACCTTATGGAAAAAGTTACATATCTGAAAAAGAAGCAAGCTGAGAAGCCAGTTGATGATGATGATAAAACATCCTGTAAGAAAAATTAAATCAGTTTATTACATCCTACCTAATTCCAAAAGGCAAAAGAAGTGGGGGAGGAAGTTCTTAATGTATTTTAAACCAAAACAAGGTGGATTTTTAGTGAAACATCTGTGTACCTTGAAGTTTGTAGCTTTGACTCTAAATAAGCTCAGATGGAATTTTAATGAAAGGCAGTTTTGTTTCCCAATAAGATGTAGGGGAAAAAAATTTCTACTGTCTTTCTCACTCTTGATTCTTTTTGAAATAATAATTTTTCTAGAATGTATCCTTCCTTTTGTAGAACTAGTGTAGACAATAATTGTACCAATGTTCTGATTATGAGAACTTGCTCATAAAATCAGCTGCAGCAGCTTCAAATCAGTATTTGCATGAACATTACCAAATTAAAGATGACTTGGGTAATTACACCATAATCTGTAAAGCTGTATTTAGGAGAAGCCTCCCCACCCAACCTAACTTTCAAGATTTGCTGACTGTGATTGTTTCTCTGGCATTTTTCTGACACTTTCTTCCTTTCCACCTTGATAAGAATCATTGTCAGTGGCATCCAATTTCTGCACTTAGGGCCAACTGATGATGGTATTTTATTTATTTTTTTTAGAAACACATGAGCAGTCTGTCATTTAGCTCCTGTTTTGACAATTACAATATTGCACTCCATCTGTCTGTGGTTCTGGCTGTTACCTTGCTTGCAATGAAGAAACCAAGCAGCCTAGCCACTGCAATATGATTTAATTAGTTTAATATAGTAATGTCTTTCTACTAACATGAGAGAGATTTTGTAGAGCTTTAAGCTTACTACAAAAAAAAAAAAAATCATTATTTTTTTCAGTCCTTCTGAAATATCATCCCGAACCACTTTCATCTTTTTACTTATTTTTAAAGTGTTTTTATTCTACAAAATGCTTGGCTGTGTGACAATGGAAACACTGATAGTACAATGTTTGGACAGTAACAATACAATGTAGAACTGTTACTCTTTTTTCCAGTCGACACCGTATTAGCACATCTTAACACAAATTCTCTTCTTTGTTAAACATTTTCTTCACTGTAAGCTCCTGTCCCTTCAATATGAGCAATTAATGGTAACTGTGATTTATGTATTTTCTTCACAGCTACTCTTCAGCAGTTGATTTCAGACACAATGGTACGATGGGCTCAAGAATCAGTGATAGAAGACCCGGAGCTAGTGAGGGCCATGTTTGTATTGCTACACCGCCAATATGATGGTATTGGTGGCCTGGTTCGAGCCCTGCCAAAGACCTACACGATAAATAGTGTGTCTGTGGAAGACACAATCAATCTTCTGGCATCCCTTGGCCAAATCCGTTCCTTGCTCAGTGTGAGAATGGGGAAGGAGGAAGAAAAACTTATGATTCGTGGATTGGGGTAAATAACGAGTGTAACATCTCTTCATTTACAGATATTTGTTGTTACGTGCTGTATGGTTGCAGCCAAGGTTATACATAATATTTGAATGTAAATAGTCTATATGGATGTAAATGTAGACACTGGTATCAGTTGTGTAGTATCTTCAGTTGTAAAATCCAGCCTTTGCAGCATTATATGTAGAATTTTTTGGAGAGTAGCAAATGACATCTGTAAGACTTATTGTGAGAAAAGTTGAAAATATGTATGTAATGTTTTATGACATTACAAAATAGCTCTTGCTACCATATTTTTAGTAGTATGTCTGTGAAGAATCCTATCCACTTCATATGAAGGCAGTGACTGGCACCTGTTGATACATACAGTTCACCCCAGCAGTCAGCTAATGGATTTGTGTCTGTACATATGCCATCTTTTTTATAGCACTGATGGCAGCTGGTACTATTTGAACAATGAAGTAGTTCACCCAGTCTTATTTTCCTAATTATATGATTAATAAGTGAAAAGTAGCTTAATAAAGAGTACGGCTGGAGAAAACAGTAAAGAGAACATGGACATCTGTACTAGCAGAGTTTGATTTTTTTTTTTTTCTTTTTTTCCAAAGAAATCTTACAATCTGAGATGTCTGGTGAGATTAGACATCAGCTGTGATCTATTAGAAATCCCCAGTCAGCAAAAGCAATGTCAGCCAAAGGTAGCAATATATAAAGAATACCAGGAATAAAAGAAGAGAAGCTTTTGTTGTACAAAATATCTTTCTCTTTTGTAAGCTTCTGTAAGCTCTTTTGAGAGCCTAATAACGTCTATGTGTAATTTTGTAATGCCATTATGAACAATGCCTGCTCCTCAGCTTGTCAGAAGGTCCCATCAGTGTTCCCTGGTTGTTTCAATGTTCAGTGGACTCAGGCTAAGGCAAAGTCCATCAGCTGTCAAGAGACACAAAATACTGCTATTGCTAAATGCACCTTTGTACCTCAAATTTGAGTTGTTACTTTCCACTTATGTTAAGTCTAAAATGCTTGAATGATTAATAGATTTTGCCTGGAAAAAAAAAAAAAAAACAACAAACAAAACAATAATCTCAGAAGGGCTTTTATTTCATGTTCTGCTTTCTTTTTATTCCTTCACATTTTCTACCACAACATTTTCTGCTATGAATTAAAAGCAAATATTTTCTGAATCTGATTTAATTTTAACAATGATTTTGGTGATTTCTGTAAGTCTGATATAAGGAAGAAAGAGTACCTTACCAACTGTAACTTAGTGTTCTCACTGCCTGTTCCTATCACCTTTCTTGATAGCCTCTATCATAGTCTTGTTTATCTTGTAGGTTACCCAGCTGTGCCATTTGTAGCTTTTATAGCCTAACCAGCACCTATGTAGAAATGCCAAGCTTTTTTGCAGTGGGAAATAGTCCTTTCTTCCACCTGAGAAATGGAAGTGTTGTTCATTCCTGCTGAAAAAATGCAGTTTCCTCAGAAATGCTGTTAAGATGTTTCTTAAATGTGACATTTCATAATGCAGTCCACAGTTAAATGGAACACTGAAAGTGGATGTACTTTCTAAAGTAGTGTAATATTGATAGCCAGCCCCTGTGGAGACATTTCGACTTTCTATACTGTTTTTCTGCAAAAGACAGCTGCTGTAGACAAGTAAGAGTATAGATTGACTTGGCAGATTGATACCATCAAGGTCTTTTTCCACAGGGTGAACCTTTAGTGCAGAAAGATGTGGTACAGAGAGCTTTTGGAGCTATCCACTATCATAGGCATAAAGTCCAGTTGTGAGCTTTGGTGATAAAAGATCAGTTAATCTTTCAGGGGATTAATGGCAGTCAAAAACTCTGATAGTGCCACCAGCATCAGACATACTGTAGGTATTCTGTTGCATGACTGATGCATGCAGATTTGTAGCTTTTAGGGTGATGGAACACTCCTCTTCACCTCTCATCTTTTATAACGCTGAATTTTTCCTTGCCTGATTGCAGGAGTTTTAGGTCAGATAAAAAGATTGCTATAAAAAGTACAATGAAATCTGAACAGCTGTCCACAGTATTTTCTCTAGTGACTTGCTAGTCCTTTTCTCCCATGACCTGATTACTTTCACATTTATTTATGGTTTGTGTGTGATTTCATGAGTAATTACAGTTTCTAGAAATTTAATTACTTTTTAACCAGACATTTTTATTGGACATAAATTGTCTGCATAAACTATTGACCTTGTAATCCTCAGGACTGATTCTGAAGTATGTAATTTTGTTCTGCTGAAATATGTAGAAAAGCTCTTTCAAGCAGTAACTCAAGAACTAAGGTTAATATTTATGCAGCTTCTGTTTCTGATGATTAGAGGATAGCTGCATGTACATTCTCTTTCCTATACCATTTTTTTTCCTTAGTTTTGATGGCAGATGTCAACTGTCTCAAGGTTGAAATATTCTGCAAGGAATGCTTTGTCAAAAATATTGATTACTGAATTTAAAATTTAAACTAATATAGCAGCTTTGATCATGCTCTTGTCTGAAGATAATTTTGGATCTGGAATGGAATTTCTAATGAAAATAGAAAAGCATCCTACTCTGCTGTAATCAAGTGGTTATTAAGGCAATAACTAAAATATGGGGAAAAAATAAAGGTCAGGTTCTTCCACAATGAAAACCAAGACTATCAGGAGAGATTGAGACTCAGTCTGAAAAAGTCCCTGAGGTAATTTTTTCACCTCAGGTGGAGAAGAATTGAACATTAAATCAGCTTTGCAAATAACATAATAGGTAAACTGCTGGTCCATAACATCTTAATCTGGTTTTTTGTTTTGTTTTGTTTTCCTGTAGAGACATCATGAATAATAAAGTATTTTACCAGCATCCAAATCTCATGAGAGCTTTAGGCATGCATGAAACTGTCATGGAAGTGATGGTAAATGTGCTTGGTGGAGGAGAATCCAAGGTAAAGCAATTCACTGTTTAGAATAGAGTTTAGAATAGAGCTTTTCAAAGCTTTGTCCTGTAAGGAGCTGAGCAGTCACTGGAGGTACTGAGACTATAAACTCTTACTAATTTCCATTGGCCAATAGTTGATTAAAGTTTTTAGAAGAAGCTATCCTTCCTTTCTGGAGGAAGATGTAATTACCATTCTAATTTCAGATGCTTTCAAGAAAAACCTGCACATAGCACTTAATATGCTTACTGGGTTTTAAAGGGAAGATCTTTTTAGAAACTAATTAAAAATCTATGCAGTCTTACTCTGTGAATCTGAGCATTCATGTTCTTTCATGTTTGAATCTGGAATTTATGACTGATCCCTGCTTTTGTGTTTCAAGCTTATACGTTGATGTTTGGAGCTTAAGGAGTTACTTGCTGAGAAAGCCCTTTTGATTTCAGGGTGAAACCTAAACTTCACTGAGATGCAGTGAATACAATGCATAAATATTAGCATGTTAAAAAGGCTGTTACATAAATGATCTTTTGCAAGTTTTATGGCTGTCCTAGGGATTGAGCTTCAGTCTGTTTTTATTTACTCTTTAGGAAATCACTTTCCCAAAGATGGTGGCAAACTGCTGTCGTTTTCTATGTTATTTTTGCCGCATCAGCAGGCAGAATCAAAAAGCTATGTTTGATCATCTTAGCTATTTATTGGAAAACAGCAGTGTTGGCCTTGGTAAGTAATTAGTGTATGGCTTTTGAGATACTAAACCAAACCCCAAATCTTTAAACTGATTTTTGTATTTATACATAAAACTGCCTGTGTTTTATTTTTGTCCCTCTGTTTGTGTTGAAGTTTCTCCTTTACCTATTGGAAAAATATCTTCATTAACTGTATTTCTAAATCCAAACAACCCCCTGACAATAGCATTGAGGTAATTTACTACACACGTTTTTTATGTGCCTGAACATTAGGAAAGAATCAGTGCTTAGTTGCACATTGTGAGGAACAGAATAAAATGCTGAATTTGATGAAGAGAATTATAAATAAGTGCTGGCAGCATTTCATTACAGCTTATTTTTCACTACTCAAGCTTGCTCCCCCGTGCTTTCTTCTGTAGATTGTTCAATACACACCTACGGCAGAAATACAGAGCTCATTTGCTTAGGTATGCATGTATAGATGCCCAGAAATGAACCTTGAAACTTTCTTAAAATGTTAGTTTTTCTAGGCTGAAATGTTACAAAGGAGATACATTTATCCTTTATTTATTCTAGTACTTGTAATTTAGAATATATAATTAATTTAATTATTAAATTTTCCTTATTAATGTATAGGCACAGGACAGAAGCATAAACTAAAAATCTTTTTAAAGAGAAAGTGCTCAAATTGAATGTATTTGGAGTGTTAATAAGAAAAACGTAGCTTTTTCTAATGCTTTAATGACTGACATGTTACATGTCAGTCATATATTTTAAAGCTTGAAGATGCTTTATATTTCAATATATTTGGTAAAATGTCAGTGGTGTAGATATAAAATCCCTGCTACCTATTTCTCCAAAGGAAGTTGCATCAATTAGGAAAATTAGAAAGAATGAGATTTCTAAACAAAATATGTGATGAGAATAGGAATGTGTAAGAAAAGTTGTTTGTAGCTTGAACATCTACATTGTATTTTGATTTCATATAAATTTCAAATTTCTTGCAAGTGCATTGATGATTTATTATAAGCTGAGTGAAATAAATAATATGTTTGTAATTGTGCTAACTAATTACAAAATATTGTATCTTATTAATTTTTTTTAATGTATTTCCTGTTGCCTTTTTTTTAAGTTGGTGTTGAAACTAAATGTTATTTTAACAGCATCTCCTTCTATGCGAGGATCAACTCCTTTAGATGTTGCAGCAGCCTCTGTGATGGATAACAATGAACTTGCGCTAGCTTTAAGGGAGCCTGATCTGGAGAAGGTTTGTAGTGTCTTTATCAAGCTTTTTTTTTTTTTTTCCCATATAGGGAGTGGAAGATTCCTGTTTCCACAAAATCCAAGGCTAAGTATTATATGGGATTTTTTAGTACCTTTTTAGAGGAAGATTTTCAGGATATTATTGTTTGTTCTTTCTGCTGGTGGTCTAGATAGTTCAACTGAGTATATGGTTGTTACATACACAGGTGTAACTAAAAGGAATTTCCTAAAGGGCAGCTCTTACTTTGGCTATACTAGAGTCCATACACAACAATACTTCATTGCTAAAATCTTTCTTTGTTGTTCTGTCTTGATGGCAACGTGCAGTGGTGGCATAATGCAATAGGGCTTACTAGAAGTCTTGTGACAGCTTGTTAAAATATATGACAAATTTTCATAGAGATATCTATCTATCTGTATTTTCTTCTGAATATTTAAACCTGCTTCAGAAAAGATTGAAGAAATTTGGGTTAATTAGACTAAAGAATAAAAAAACTCGGGAAAGCATATGACAATTGTGTAGAATAAATTGCTTCTGCAAGAAAGAAAAGAATGCCAATAGTGAATAAGAAAAGCAGCATAAATAATGGAAAGACAGATTCAGGATAAACATTATAAAGAAACACTTTCTAATGGAAAGTAAGGCAGTGGAATACATTGTCCAATTTGTTCTTGAAGACATCCAATTCTGGAAATGATATAACCTTCATAGTAAAGCATCTCTTGGGGGTAATATAAATGTAGATGATGGAATACGATGATGGACCATGTGTGTTTAAAAGGACATTTCCAGACTTATTGTTCTTATTAATGGTCAGCAAAAAGAAGCTGTCTGAATTGGTTAAAAGCTATGCTTACAATTCAGAAAGAAGGGCAACTGAGAACTGTTACTGAGACTGTAAGTCTGAATTACAGGGAGTGTTACTTCTGTGTGTCTAAAAAGAAAGGAAGAAAAAAGGCAAGCAAAAAGGACAGTGTATAAGAGTAGACCTGTGACTTATTTGAAAATATGCCTTCTAATATATGGATAGTATGTAGTTGCAGAATATTACAAAACTGACTAATTTGTATCACATTTGCCAGAGAAATGAGGTATAGATAGTGAAGCAGTGATTTATGGAGAACAAAAATGGATTTGAGATAAGTAAGGTCTCTCAATTCATGGCATAAGTAGGAAAAGACTGGGAGGGTGACCTAACAAAGAGGCTGCTCTTCTGATTTACCCAAAGAATGCTATGGTTTTGTTTGGCATAATAGAATGTGTAGACATAACAAGACAGTGTATGAGGCTGCTTCCTTTTGAAATTGCACTTCGTTTCAAAGTATAATTATTTTTTTTTATCTTAATCTTGCTTTTAGGTGGTTCGCTACTTGGCTGGATGTGGATTGCAGAGTTGTCCTTTGTTGATTTCTAAAGGCTACCCAGACATTGGATGGAATCCAGTTGAAGGAGAGAGATACTTGGATTTTCTTCGTTTTGCTGC
>JANHGN010019644.1:65599-78974 GCA_024605025.1 Megaceryle maxima | reverse complement strand
ATTTTAAAATTTCTTCTAATGTTCAAACTAATTTGTAATTTAAAATAGTAATATAAGCCAACTTGATAAGTTACCGTAAATTTGAGAGTAGAATTCTGCAAGACACACAGTAACTTAGATGCCTATTTCACCAGTAATATAGGGTCTTACAAACCTATGCCCCATTTTTTAGATCCATCTTTAGTCTTTGAAATGCTCACATCTCCTTAAAAGTAGAGCAGATTCCTAAATACTTTTATGATAGAACTCATGCTATACATAAAGCTAAACCCCCATCTTTTGATGAAGATTTAGATACAGTCCACTTTTAGTGGTTGGGAGCTACCATTGATCCCCTCCTTAACTCTTTCACTTGACTACTACAAATCAGTAGCTTCACTGATGGTTTAAACATCTTTTATTACATATTGCATTTAATTTTTAATTAAATCGTAACTTATTATAATAATAGAGAAGTGTGTTTGTGTTTAGGTAACTTTGTAATAATATTTAGAGTTGCATCTACTGATGCATACATTCTGCACTTTTGTGTACCTTTTTCTCATATTTCAAAAATCCTTTTGATATGATCTTAAAACTTGGTATTTGTTTTATGTGGTAGGAGAGAGTGTGGAAGAGAATGCTAATGTTGTGGTCAGACTGCTTATCCGTCGACCTGAGTGTTTTGGTCCAGCTCTAAGAGGAGAAGGAGGCAATGGGTTACTTGCTGCCATGGAGGAAGCAATACAAATATCAGAAGATCCAACAAGAGATGGACGTTCCCCAAGTAATGGATCTAGTAAAACCCTGTAGGTACAGTGAAACTGCTTACATTGCCATTATTTCTGTTTGTTTTATAATTGTGTTATTTATTTTTTACTTGTTTTACCATGTTAATTGTTGATTTTTCCTTGGATTGTATGGAGGGTGAAGATTTGACTTCTGCAAAATAGTGCTTCCTCTGCACTGTTTATTTAAATCACTGTCTAAATATTTAATTATCTTTAGAATTATGTTTGTTCTTATTCAGTCAATCCCCTGATGCAAAATAAGACCAATAAATGGTAACAATGCAGATGTCACTACAGTCTTTTAGGGACAAATTCCATTCTGTTATTCTGCTAAAAATCTGGTAATTAACAGGAAAACACTGTGTAAGGTGTTACACCTATGAGCAGATTTTTTTTTTTTTTTAATTTATTACTGATGTAAAAACTTTAATTTTTTTCATATTTTAATTTTTTTAACATTTAACAAATTACAGTGAAATGGAAGAACAAGAAGATGACACTATTCACATGGGAAATGCAATCATGACCTTTTATGCTGCTTTGATTGATCTCTTAGGACGTTGTGCCCCTGAAATGCATGTAAGTTTTATGTCTTCATGCATTGGAAAGTACAGGCAGTTCTTTTACTGGTTGTTCAGTGGTTTGCTATTTGCCTTTTTTGCATTAGCATGTTATCAGTTATGAAAGCACTGGTATGTATGTTTGCATAGTATCTTCATGCACATGTGTTCATCTTCTAATTCGTGCAAATTTCTGTAAACTATTCAGAGACCCTTCTTTTTAAAGGAATAATTATATTGCTTTTCTTATTACTGTTCTCTGGGTTTCCTCCAGCTACATTCTGTCATGAATACTGTTTGATTGTCCATTGTGACAGTCAAACTCCTCAAATTTCCCTCTTTATTGCGATGGTGTAGACTGATCTATTTTTTTTAAAGCAGTTTTAGTCTCTTCACATAATTATTTAAACAGACTGTTTACATTGTATGTAAAAGAGTAAGGCACTTTTTCAAAACATAAGAAACAACATTGTCCGTGGACATACATATTGATATATCATAACCTTTATTCACACTAACAAACCTTCTAAAAGGTAAGGTGTCACTATTTCAGGCATTGGATCCCAAATAATTGGACAGTCACACTATAAAAACCAAGCCCTTACCACTTAGTTCCTAAGAGCTTTAAACTATTTGAAAATTGCTTACGATTCAAAATACCTTCCTGTTCTTCAGAAATTTATGCATCATTTCTCATTTCACTCTGAACTGTGCCCTAATTCCCGTAGATCAGTATAGATAGGCATCAGATTTGTGCAGAGACCAGCAGCTTGAGAAAAGAGAGAGAGATCCATGTAGTAAGATCAGTGTATGAATATCTCTTTTGTTTACATAAAAATATTGTCTTTGTTTCTCCCTGCCTTGCTGCCTTTTTAAAACAAAACTGAAACAATACTGAAAGTTTTCTTATTTGACCAGGACATAAAAACTAGCTTTTTTCATCTGAAAATCTGTTTTTGTTTTTTCCCTCCCCCCATGTACTATATTTTAATGCTTTGTTTACATACATTACCTAACATTCCATTCTGAAAATTGACTTAAAAACAAAACATCTGGATTTCTAGACTTAGCATATACACATCAAAAATGCAGCAAATAAATACATATTTTTTTAAAATTTACTTCATTAATTATAATGTGATTTTGAGGGAGTCATTCTTGTGTACCTGTAGTTCAGGATATTTCTAGAACATGAACATGTATAGAAGATAAAAAGAAGATCTTGTTAATTTTTTATTTGTATTTTCCTCAGCTAATCCATGCTGGCAAAGGGGAAGCAATTAGAATCAGATCAATTCTAAGGTCTTTGATTCCACTGGAAGATTTGGTGGGAGTAATTAGTATTCCTTTCCATATGCCAACCATAGCTAAAGGTAAGATGATTATTCTACTTTTTGTTCTCCCATCCCTTTCTTATGTTTAATAATTTAATGACATATTGATACTCATAGTTCTCTCAATATTTAAAAATGTTACAGAAATTAAACTGTTTATTACGTGAGTTAGAAATAATGTATATTTCAAACATATTTGATTTTTTTTTCTGCATGCTATAGGCAGTATTTCTGTGTAAACCCCATTAATTTGAATTGAATCATCCAAATCTATTAGAACTTTAAAAAGAAATTTGAAAATGCATACTTTCTGTTTTTCTAAATATTCTTGAAAATTACAGTCTCTTTTCTTGATAACATAATCAATAGCTTTTGCTGTTCTAACTCTATCAATTGTTTCTAGCAGATCTTACTAACACACCAGAGTTGTTCTTCAGCAACTATGGTGAAGTTATAGGTGTGACATACGTGTGCAAATGCATTTCTTTGTGGTTTCTGCCTACATAGAATTTATTACAATAGTGGGAGATATGTGAGCATCTGTACAAAAGGAAAAGGAATTACATCTGCTGTTCTGGGTATCTGGAGAGAGAACAGTATAATAGCATCATGGGTTGTCTAGGGACTTACAGCACAAGAATACCCAATAGGTTACAGTAAAAGACAAACAGACAATTCTATTACAGCATTATTTGTTTATAATTCCAAATAGTGATGGATTTGTATGTGATATCTCAGTAGCTTAGGGTATAGCTCATAGATACAGAATTGCTTATTTGGTTTTGAAAATGAAATTATCAAAATTTTAAAATATTTCAATGGATTTCTTTTGCATACTTCAGAAGTTTTCCATTACAGAGGACTTTTTATCATAATCTTAATTAATTGTCATATATTACAAATACACTCATCACTGCTGCGTTCCTGGGTTGTTTGATGTAGAATTGTGTTTTTTTACTTTGCTGCTTCTGAGAACTAGGTAGTTCTGTGAATTAATACGTTTTGGGTATTTATCATATTGGAATATCAACTGATAATCTCGTAATACACAAAGCATAAACAAAAAAGCATGTATGGATTGTGAGGTCTGTCTCCATAGATTTTGCTTTATTCATTCTTCGCCAAGTACAAATATGTTACCTTTGTGTAACAAAAGCATGGGGAAGGTACTTAGATATTAACAGAGATTCAAAACCTTTGACAAGTAGTAACATGACTGCCTAACCTGCTGGTGAAGGATGATCCCTGTCATTGAAGTGTTATTTCTTCCTTTTAGATGGTACTGTGGTGGAACCTGACATGTCTGCGGGGTTTTGCCCAGATCACAAGGCAGCCATGGTTTTGTTCCTTGACAGGGTCTATGGAATTGAGGACCAAGATTTTCTTCTACACCTTCTTGAAGTTGGCTTTCTGCCAGATCTCCGTGCCGCTGCTTCTTTAGATACAGTAAGGGTTCAAGTCTGTTTTTATTTTGGTTCTGTTATCTTACTGTATACTGCAGCATTTTTCATCCCACAAAAAACCACATCTTTTTTTTTTTCTTCATGCTGTTTTTTGCATTTCTTAAATGCTGAATGAGTTGTGTATTGCAGCTGAGATTTGAGAATACTTGAAGAACAGCAAAAAAGCATACTTCAGAATGTTGGTCATTTTATAAGGAGCCCCCATGTCCATAAAAGGTGCAGTGCCTTTCCCCAGGAGGCTTTCTGTGCTTGTGCTATGGCATCAAAATCAGATAAACTGCCAGTGAAGCATGTAACTGAGAGCTTCTTTCCAGAGGTACACAGAAAGTGTTCATCTCCATGCATATTTTAGGGACACCTACATTGTTATTTAGGAAATCACTATTTTTTTCTTTTTTTCTGGTTTAGTTCTTCCTCTAAATTACTGGGTGTTTTGTTGTTGTGTACTGTTTTGTTTTGTCTTCCGTGAGTCTTATTTCTATCTAATTTTTCTTAACTGGCTTTGTCCAGAAAGATTAAGTTTAGAGAGTGTACATGAGAGCTAAGTTATGGACTTTGGTTTCCCTGTTTGAACTATGTCAACATTTTTCTGAAAATAATTATGTTGTTATTTTAATAAAGAGCAGTTGAGGATTTTTTCCTCCCTTGGAACTTCAGCTTGACTGTAACACAGAAACATACTGAGTTTTGTAAATACACGTATTACCTGATTTTGGAGTGTTCTGCTATGGAATTATGACATTCTCAAAAATTGTTTTGCTTTTGAATGTCTACTTTTAGTGTTTGTGTTTTCATTCATTCAAAACAAAGCAATAACTATTTGTGAGAATTCAGAAGCAGGAGAAGAAGCTAGGCACCTGGCTTCCAGTAGGTATCAAATTCTTATTTGTGTGTTTTGGAAATTTCACTCTTAAGAACTGCTACAAAAGGAAAACAACCAGGAAGTTCTTTTAGTTTGTAACAGCATTTTTTGTCCCATTTAATTCCTAGGCTGCTTTAAGTGCTACGGATATGGCTTTGGCTCTGAATCGATACCTTTGCACAGCAGTCTTGCCTCTGTTGACCAGATGTGCTCCTCTTTTTGCTGGCACAGAGCACCATGCTTCCCTGATTGATTCCTTATTGCACACTGTGTACAGACTCTCAAAGGGATGTTCTCTTACCAAAGCTCAGCGAGATTCTATTGAAGAGTGTTTGCTGTCTATCTGTGGGTAAGAAAATACTCCTGGCTGTGCAGGAATGCTATTTGAAAAATTTACATCTGATATTTATAATACAGGAATGAAGAATTATGACACTACTCGTATAATTAAGACTCTTTATTTTTTTTTCCTGGAAGATGACTGTGATATTTTTAAATACACTGTATTAAATTTACAACTTTATTAATCACTTATACGCAGTCCTCAGTTACTTTGCTATTACCAAGGTTTTTGAATTAAAACCTTGCTGATAAACTAACATACTGCATTAAAAGCATACTACAAAAAGAAAAAGCCACATTTCCATAGCTGAACAACATACACTGAAGTACCATTTAAATACTTTTAGCTGTAAAGATTGGTGATATAGTTGATGATCAGTAGATGATACAGTTCTATGGAGAAGTTTGTTATGTTACATTTGAAATCCTAATGAATGACTAGTGTTGTTATACTTAATTAGTGACACCTCTGGGACAAATTTTGTCTGGGTATCTGCAGTTCCAAACCAGTTGATTGTTATCCATTTTTTTTATAAGCCCGCAGTCTCAGTTATCAGAAGCTGACTAGACACTTATGAATTCAATTGCTAATTAAAGTTAGCAACACTTAAGCTTTCAAATCGCTAGAGTTTTTCTTTAACATTTCACCACAGATTTTTTTGGCTTAAAGTGAAAATGTGTTCAGAAATGACAGACATTGATATTATAGTACTGTAAACAAAAGTACTGTATATAATTTATTTGTAAAATAAAAAAAAAACAATTAAACCAGTAAAATGGACCAGTGTTTACTACTTATCTGAAAAGGTTTAATGTCCATTCCATGCTAACATACCTATTTGTTCTGTCCTTTCAGTTGGTGCCCACTGCTGCATGACTTGTTTAGTACATCTAAAGAGTTAGGGATCTTATATATTTTTTAGTTTCTAGGATAGTTTTAAGAGCCATTGAAATATATTGCAAGAAATTAATGTTAGTTACTTTTCTCATGAGCATGTTGATCATAACACACAATATCAAAATTCAGTTGGGTTTTTTCCTGTTTTTCTCTGTCTATAGAACAGATATTGTATCTGCTTCTTTAAAGTATTTGATTTGCAGCTTGTTCAGAAAGTTTTCTTCGGTATGTACAATTTTGCTTTCTTCTAGACACTTTGTAATGCCACAAGCAAAATCCTATTAATGAATTTGAAAAATAGAACTGACAGGTTGCTTTAATATATTTATTAATTATTGAAACATGAAACTACTGGTACAACCTTTTGAAATGGTTTGTCTGCTTTTAGGCAGTTGCGGCCTTCCATGATGCAGCATTTGCTGAGAAGATTAGTATTTGATGTTCCTCTATTAAATGAACATGCCAAGATGCCTCTGAAGGTAAAAGTATATTTTAATATTCAACAGAATTTCTTGTACCAAAATGCAATAGAAAATGCTTGCATGGAGAATATTCTGTATCTTCTTTGTTACCTTATCTCCACTCTGCAATAATCAAAGACTATAGTTTTTTAAAGGTAAATTGCTGCTTCGACAGGAATTCAGTCTAATTTACATCCATCCATATAGAATTACCAAGTCTGTGTCTAGTGTTTGCTTCTCCTTTAATTACCTAATTATTTTTTTTTTAAGCCTATATTGAAAAAAATAAAAAAAACCTTGGGGGTGAGGGCAGAATACAGTGCACAAAGGAAGATGTGATTGTCTGTACCCTTACTTCTACCCTTGGTGTTCCTGATCCCTGCTTCTGGAAAGCAAACTTTTTCTGTGGTTTCTGCTTGGAAATCTAAGCAATACATGTTTTTAATAATCCTTCATATTTTTTCATCCCCCAAAAGTTTATCTTTTTAATAATTTAATCTTCTGATTCTGATGCCCAACACTCAAGAAAAATGTGTGGATTTCTTTCTGAGATGACACATTCCTTAAAGATTCCTCGGATTTCATCAGCAGTTCTAGAAACATATCTCCTACCTTACATACTGCTGGTTTTCAGCAGTCCTTATTAATAACTTCCCAACACAACTCTGAAAGAGATAGTTAAACTTTTCTTATTTAATATTTCTTTATGTGTTAAAAGCCACATACCAGGATTAAATGCATTTTACATCTGATTTCTTTGCCAAGATACTTCTCAGAATTACACAGGTTTCTATGAGCCAGATAATGGTCTCTGACATCAAATGAAGAATTTAAATCATTAGTCTCAAAGCCAGGATCTGCTGCATAGTTGGTGCCCTGCCAATGACTTAATTATATGGTTGTGTCCCCGAAGAAGGGCTCAATGCAAATAAAGATGCCAGAGCAGCCATTCTTTAGTGCCTATGTGTGAGAAAAACAGTTGATAATTTAGTATACTGCCATAAAGGGGACCTTTCTGAAGTATTATAATATTTTATGTGCTGCAAATTCAAAAACTTGTTTCTACCTGCATGGCTTTGGTATTTCACTTTTTTTTTGTGGGGGGGGGTGGGGGGGTGGGCAGAGAAGAACAACCCCTGCTCCCTGAGATCTGTTCATCTAGCACAGCAGGTTTTTTAATCCTAAGTGTCATGACTGCAGTGACTTTCCCACATTACTGAACAGGAAAGAAATAATTATTAGATCCCTTTGGCAAGTCAGACTTTGGGAGAACATATCTATGAAGTAAGTGAAGCATGGTGTTAGCATGAGCAAATGATTTTGTCCACTGACACCTAAACAAGTAAATGGAGATTCTGATGAAAGTGAACTCTTTATCAGAAGACTGAACTAGAACTTTTCAAACGTTTCAATGACAGTAAACTGATTTTCAATGATTTAACAAGAGACTTCTACTTATATATACTATGTATATATATGTGTTTCTGATTTGAAAGTATTGTGCTAGCAAACAAGTTATATAGTAGTCTAAAGAGACAGCTACAAGTTAATCGTGCATCTGAAAATGTAATTATGAATGGGAAGAGAAGAGGAAATTATGAAGTCTAAATCAGAATAGACTACTATTTACTGTGAATACCTTTGCTGCTTTCTACAATTAAAAATTACATCATTTTAGGCAGCATATGAATTGAAAACTGTAATGGTCTACCTCTGTATAATTTGGCATGAACTTTCTGGAACAGGGCTGATTTTTTATTTCCTCTTAAATCATATTCAGTGCTTCATCAGGGACTTTTCTAAGAGCAACCCTGACTTTGCTCTTGGCTAGATCTGAAAATATATACATATATATTAACACTCACATGTTGTCCAAATGAAAACCTGAAGTGTGGCCATTGTGTAATATAGTTCATTTTGAAAATAAACATTTTCAGGTACAACTTAGACTCTTAAAATACATACCTCTGAGACCTTTGTTCTACACGAATGATAAAACTTCTGTCTTTTTACATTATATACATGCATGTAAGTTCCTTTCTCCCGTTTGTTTTTTTTTCTTTGATCTTCTGACAATTTAAATAGTAAATAGATAATAAGAGATTATTTAAATCTGAAGAGATGCAAATCTATTGTATAGATTGGTTATTTTTCTGAGTTATGAAAGTATTACAGAACTGCTCAGGATTGAAGTTATATTTTTGGTTATCTTAACCCTTGCTTCTACAGATTGGGATTTATTTTTTTTTAATTTATCCCCCCCCTCCCCTCCCCAATGCCTGTCATTATTTCTGCACATTTCTATTATAAATATCTGCATTTTTATGTCTTGGCATTTGTTCTGACTAGTAAAAAGGGAATCCTGTCAGCTCTTTACTGACTGTGACTTGTAATGTTTTGCCGACATGCTCTGCAAAGTGATGTTGAAACACTTCTCTTTTTCTCTGAGGAACTGTTAAAATCTGAATTAAAATTCCAGCTGAATTTTTTCAAAAGATCATTCTGTGCTGTAGGAAAATCTGCCCCTGAGTAGGACTAGGTTTTCATGCTTTGCTAACTCCAGGAATTTGCTATTTGGTCTTGTCTTTACTGACATTTATACAAATAATTTTTCCTCTTCCTGTCTGTGACTCGGGGACACAGAAGACACATTAAGCACAAAATTTGTGATGATTTAGTTTGGCAAATACCCAGTAGCAGTTTCTTGCACCATTTGAGTCTCTCATAATATGGAATCTTCACTTAAGAAGAAAATGTCCCTGAAATATGTGTTTAATGAAAGAGAGGGAGACAGGATAAAGCCAGTTGTAATAGAGGGAAGGAGGGAAGACTGATAGCTTACAACTAGACTGATACTTTTACAACTCAGAAGAGTTGAGTCACACTGCAAGATACCATTAAATAGTTCTCAGATGTAAATACTGTTTGGGAACTAGGTGAAATATAGTTCTACTATGTTAGTCACCAAGCAGCAGTGTTTAGAATAGTAGCACACAGAGGTGAATTCTTGTCTTCAGCTGAGCTGTTAGAGTTCTTGTGATGTTGGGGAAAATTATCCTCTGTCATACGGTGTTTGCATATGTGAGTAAAGTTAAAAGAAAGAACTAGTTATTCTATGTGTATACCCACCAGTGATTTAAAGAAAAGATACACAAGATGGCTTCTTGATCAAAGTTAGAAATTTTTCTGGCAATGTCTATGTAATGACTGAGTGCTAGAATGGAAGAACATCAACAGTTATATTTTATTTGCTTTCAAAATATGTTCTGTTTTAGTTGCTGACAAATCATTATGAAAGATGCTGGAAGTATTATTGTTTGCCAGGTGGATGGGGTAACTTTGGTACTGCCTCAGAAGAAGAACTTCATTTATCCAGAAAGTTGTTCTGGGGTATTTTTGATGCTTTGTCTCAAAAGGTAATTGATTTTAATATCCATCTACTATTGTAAAAGCCTTACTGTATAACATTTTTTCTTAATTTGTAATTTTTACCAGGTTGTATCAATATTGTATCCACCTTAAAGGAAAAAAATACAGGCTTTAGTGAATTTAAATCTTCCTCTTATAGCTTCTGCTGTAACGTAGGTGTAGCTTTTTATCTGCTCATTTAAAAAAAAAAGTATATAGCTAATGAAGGTGTATCTGTATAGGTCAGCTACACTTCAGAGATCTAAAAGCAAATTCAAGCATTTGCAGGTGACTGAAAGCTGAGGTTCTCTACCTCATGCACTATTCTTCCTTAAATCAAAAGCATAATCTCCTGCTTAGTAGTTGTAGTTTGATCACTTTTGACTCAATTCTATGTTGGAGAAAACTTTAATAATACACCTTGTATGTATTTATTGTTCTTTAGTATTTTTACTCAACCTACTTTATATTTCATGAGTTTAATTTCAAATCTAGGTATTTAGAAATGCTATGCATATTCCTGTGCTATGTTCTCTTCCCTGATGTTTGCAAAATGAATATTGTTGCTCCTACTGGAGTCAAACTTTTCCTGTTTACTTCAGCAAGAATGTGACTTGATCCTAGCTTTATCTGTAGTGTATAATATGCTTTGGACAGTCAGTTTCCATTATTTTCAGAACAAAAATTCAATTTTGAAATAAGGAAGCCATTCTGTAGTATCACATGTGGCTATATCAGTTTCAGCAGTCATGTCAATAGCTTCCATTCACTAATCACTTTCTATTCCCTGTGTGTTCCACAGAAGTATGAACAAGAACTGTTCAAATTGGCTTTGCCTTGTTTGAGCGCAGTTGCAGGGGCCTTGCCTCCAGACTATATGGAATCAAATTATGTCAATATGATGGAAAAACAGTCTTCAATGGATTCAGATGGGAACTTTAATCCTCAACCTGTTGATACATCAAAGTAAGGAATTAATTTGTCACAACTAGGGTTTGTTTTTTTTTTTTACCATGAATGTGTAAAAGAGGAATGGTGTCTGGTTTTAGGTATGATGTGAACTTAGAGCTTTTATTCTCTTCTGAATGCATTAGATAAATGGAGACCAGTGTGTTTTTAGAAGCACAAAAAGTAGACTTGTTTACATCATCTCTGTTGTTGTTAGTGTATGCCAAGACACTAATGATAGTGTACTTACAGAAAAAAATATAATGATCATGCATTCATATAATCTCCTCTTACTATGCATAATGGAGAATTGAGCAGAAAGGTCTTCATTCTCTCTAGGCAGTGAGACACTGACCATCCTTTTTTAAGTATACTAGCCAGACAAAACACACACCTGAAAGGATTTTTTGTGCCCTGATTTTTGACTACAGTCAGTGCCTCATTCTATTCAGTATAGAATAGTCTTACAGTGCATAACCACAGTGCTGTATCTTTAAAAATGGCACTTGTATGACATTTGCTACAGTTGCCTTTATAAGCTTTCTGTCTGTATTACCATTCAGAACACAGAATGGTTTCCATAGATGTATATATTTGTTACAGCATGCTTGTACTTGTACACTTATCAAAATTTGGTAGTCAAAGCCATAATCTAGACTGGAATATATATGTTAGAAATTTGTCTAAGATGTATTAAAAATATATGAAGATTTAACAAAATTGAGTACGGCTGTTTTACTCTCATTTAACTAATCAGAGATGACTTCATCTGGTGTCATTTCAGAGGAGAACTGTAGCTAGACCAAACCTATTTGAAAAACTTGGTAAATGTTACTTAATGTAACAAAATTCACCACCTCATTGCCATAGGAGTCAGCAGTTGTGTGATGATTCAAGACAAAGAAAGCACTGCTTTTATCAGTGTCACATCCAACCTATCCTATATTCTTTTAACGTGCAAATCCTGCATTGCATCACTTACTAGTCCTAGACCTATTTGTATGGAACTATAGATAATATGGCCTTATTGTGCTTGTCAATTTATTGCATTTCTGAAATGATACAATGTACTATACTGTAAGTACAGTTCCCCTCAAAATACGGGCTTCCAAAGAGTAAAATAACCTGATGACCATGCTGGATAAGTATTCTCTGGCCTTATGTGTGGTTAGGCTCTTGCAAACTGTTACTCTGACATAGTTTTGTTTTACATTTCTGCTTTTTCCCACCCTATGACTAAAGATTAATAACCACACTCTTCTACTTTGCAGTAGATGGCACTGTAACACTTTTGCTGACAAAATTCTTTGTCTTATGAGGGAAGATTTTGCTATTTCATAAGTGACTGAGAAGCAATTACTGCCTTTCATTTGTAGGAATGTGGATCCAGGAAAATACTAAAATTTGGTAATTTTTGGAAGAGGATACAGTCTTTAGTGCTTGTTTGGCAGCTAAGGGTAGCTGCTTTTCCTTTACTGCTTAAGATACCTTAATTTCTGCATTGTCTTGTACACCCGTTGTAGGGCTGGTGTATTTGTGATTGTTTTGTTTGCTTGTTTGTTTAATAAGGATTTTAATATTTCTAATATTCACTGGAATGTTGGAAAACAAAGACTTGAGCATATAACTTTTGTGTTTTCTTAACTTGTAGTGCTTCAAGCATAAAATAAAATTCGTAGAAATGTATAAAATAGATGATGTGTTTCAAAAAGCACTGTTAGCACACTTAGTTTATAATAGACATGTGCAGTAAGGTATCACTATTTCTGAAACTATGGGTCATAGTTATATCTTTAATCTTAAGAAAATTAATGTTAGTAATAAAAATATGTGACAAAAAGCATGAGTGCTTGGCATCATTATTGATTTTTTTTCCTTACACATGTAGAAATTTTTCTTCTTTGACACACAACAGCTGTGGTTCTCATTCAATGTCCTTTAAATAACTTAGATTTTTTTTTCCCTTGATTTAACTGGAGCATGGAGAAAACTGTATGTGAAAAAACAGAGTGCAGTAAGATGCTTTGAATGGATGTATGTTTTACAAATTATTTATTTGAAAGTTTTCTTCAAAACAAAAGCATTCACATTTTAGCAAGTGTAGTATAATAGCTATTTTTTCTTCACTTTCAGCATTACAATCCCTGAAAAGCTAGAATATTTCATTAACAAATATGCAGAACACTCTCATGACAAATGGTCAATGGAAAAGGTAAAATCTATATTCCTGTTAAAGCAAAATCAGAATTTTGTTTGAATCCATTTAATATTTAAAATATTTTACTCTGGATATTATGATTTTTCATATTGGTACAAGTTCTTACATAGG
>JANHGN010019644.1:44482-57243 GCA_024605025.1 Megaceryle maxima | reverse complement strand
CAAAGGTGTCAACTGCACCAAACTCAACCTTTTTATTTTATTTTTTATTATTATTATTGTATTTTTTCATTAGTTGTAAGCTTTCAGCAAAGATACGTTAGTTTTATGTAAAAAGTGAAGTTCACCTGTAAGTGCCTTTGATAAATCATTATAAATTTCCATGCCTTTAATTATATTTCCCCTTACTACAGATTTTGTTTTGAATTTTATAGCCTTCTTTTAAAACAAAGAAAAAAAAATCGGGATAAGTAGCCATGGGGTAGGCCAAGTCCAGGACATCATAGTCTATAGGAAGATTACATATTTAAATTAATCTACTGTATTTGGCAACTTTGAAAGCAGATTTTTGCCTTAAGCAACACTTCAATGAGAACACTGTATAGTATTTGCAGTATTGTGTAAAGGAGCATAGTGCTGGGAAGGCTAGAGGTGACTATAATGAATGAAGGAAAGGCTTCTGATAGAGACTGTCTTGGCATGAGAAATAGATGTATTTGTCAACTGAGTAAAATCCATCCCTACAGATTGTGGGTATTTTCCTCCAGTATATATATATATATATATATATGTGCTAGTGTTGAAATATTATTTTAATACATGTGTAAAGAACAGAAGAGTAATGCATTTTAGTTCCTAAAAAGCCCAAATCACAAAAAAAGGCCCAAACATCAGGATTGCCCCCTAGGTTACCATTTTGCATGTACTTAAACAGATAACCCTTACAAATTCCTGGGGTTTCTTAGAAATAACCATAGGAATTTATTGTGTTCTACTATATGATGGTGATTTTTAGAAGGTTAAATCATAAGATTGTTGCTTTTTATGCAGATGTTTATATTAATAATAGCAACTTTATTTTCCTGCCAAATTAACTATCTACATTCAGAGAGGTATCAATACATTAGCTATTTGTAATCAATACACATGCGGTTTATTTACCTCTCTGTTTTAGCAGCATTCTTTTGATGAAGTTGGACAGTTACCTGAACCACATTTGAATAATGTACTTTAACTTTCTGGCTTTAATCTATTACTATAAAGTAGAACTGTATCATTTTCATACCATTTTAGATATGTGTATATCTTGCTACCCTCCCTAAATCCTTTTTGCTGTCATCAGCATGCTTACAAAAAGGACTTTGTTTTTATATGCTTATATATTTATATCTTATTTTCCTTATAAAACTGTGTTATTTATTGAAATAATTTAAGTTTAGTTAAATTAAGCTGTAATTACAATACACATTCATATAGTTAAGCATTTTTTTCTTCTTTAAGAGTTTCTGCAGAAGGTTCAACATATTCGCTTGCATCAAGTGATTAAATTAGATCATATATGTACAGCCATGTCTAAAGTGTCTATCAGAATATTTGTAAAGGTTCGTGTAACCAAACAGAGAAGTACATTGCTGTTATTTCAGACTAGCTTTTACTGTAATGTGCTATGTATTTTTATGACAGTGCTTTTTACATACTGGGACTTATCATAACTCTTTAACTGCTTTGTAATTTTCTTGGTGTTCCATAGTAGGAGGAGGCAACCATCCTCTTCTTGTTCCTTATGATACACTCACAGCCAAAGAAAAAGCCAAGGACAGAGAAAAAGCACAGGATATTCTGAAATTTCTACAGATTAATGGATATGTTGTCTCCAGGTAATTGTCACATAATACAGCTCAGTAGCTTTGCTGGCTGTCTCTCTCTCCCCCTATATATATATATATGTATATATATATATATTTTTTTTTTTTTAATTTTTTTTTTCTCTCCTTCATTTTTAGATTTCAGTACCTGGGAGCTAGTATGAGCTCCTTCATATAAAACACTGTAAGGAAGAAATGGCTTATGGAGCTAGTAGCAGGGATTTTAGAAGACACAAGCAGACTTCTTCAGAATCTCTTGTTTGTCTTCTGACTCTCAACACTACAGCATGTTTTTTCTTTCTAGTTTGTCTCTATACATTCAGCTGTTAATAAAATTGTTACTTTTCTACAAGTAATACTATCAAGTCTTATTTACAGGTCAGGTACATGCATGTCTCCATGGGAATTTCTAGGCAACTGCTTTGATAAGACAGACAGTTTATTCCTACTTATTTTCTATTAATTTCTTTCTGGTTAGTTAATTTGTAGTGTTATTAAACTATTTAAAAGTGAGAAGTGATGTTTTTTAAAAGTTGGGTATGGGGTTTTTTTTAGAACAGTGTGGATTGTGGAAAAATTTAATTAAATTGTCTGCCTCATCAGCATGGTTTAGGAAATGTGAGTCACTAGGAAAGGCTGAAACCATATCTGAGATTTCTGTGACTTGAACATTAGTAAGTGAACGAAACAGTCACAGAGATGAATTTAAGTAATCATTGTGAATTAAGTAGCCTAGCACATCTACTTAAAATCATAGAATCACAGAATGGTAGGGGTTGGAAGGGAGCTCTGCAGATCATTGAGTCCGACCCCCCTGCCAGCACAGGAACACCTAGAGCAGGAAACACAGGAACAGATCCAGGCAGGTCTTGAAAGTCTTCAGAGAAGGAGACTCCACAACCTCTCTGGGCAGCCTGTTCCAGTCCTCTGTCACTCTCACAGTGAAGAAGTTTTTCCTCATGTTGAGGTGGAACTTCTTGTGTTTCACCTTGTTACCATTATCTGCCTACTTCCTTTCTTTTATATCACATATGAAGTTCAGCCTATTTATAGAGACTAACAGCTAATCTGATAGCTTTAGGTAAAATCTTTCAGAGTAGCTGCAATAATTCAGTGTACTTCCCTTCAGTGGAGTTGGATGTATGAAGAAGAATGTCAGCAAAGGTTTCTTTTCTCACTCCTTGTCAAAATGACAAAAGGCTCCTCAGCTGTATTCAAGGTTACATGTTCCTTTTTGACTAATCCTTTTTATTTCTGTCTAACTTAAATGCAAATGAAAAGTGGCTTTTTGTTTTTGGAGGAGTGGAAGTATAAGAGACACGATGAAATAATTGTTAACTTGGACACACCTATCATCTAGTAAATAGTTCACGTCACATCTACATCCTCCTGTAGTAATCAAATGCAGGACTTTCTCTCAAGTTACACTGAATGTATTTGCTGCCCCTGTGACTACTGCACTATCTGAACAAGCAAGCATCTGATTCATTTTCCTTTGGTCTGCTTACCGCTTGACTTTCTGCTACTTATGTCTTGCACACATTTCTTCCCAGTCTTTTATTAGACAGTGACCATTCTAATTTAGTGCACCTTGAATCAATCCTTGGAGGGAAATATAAGACAGTAATGCCTTAAAAGTAAGAGAGAGAAATACAGTGATACTGATTAACTAGTCTTATTTTTCTGTAACCTTCTACTTGAGAATAATAAATTTAATAAATTTAATAAATTGCTCAAAACCTAAATAAGTGCAAGACCACTGTTTACTTCCAACACAGTACAATTCATGTTAATATGCACTTAATCATTACTAGAGAAAATGGTGTCAGACTACATGGAGAGGTAAGAGTGCTTTGTGTGTCTTCTGCATGTGTGAAATCTTCCTTGCTTCTTTTTACAGAGGACTTAAGGACTTGGAATTAGACACACCTTCCATTGAGAAACGCTTTGCCTACAGTTTCCTTCAGCAACTTATAAGATATGTGGATGAAGCCCATCAGTACATTCTCGAGTTTGGTATAGTATTCCTCATGCATTTTCTTAAGAAATATTAACTAAGATGTTTGATACTATAAAAAGAACTGTAAAAATTCAAAAATAAAAAGGACACATTCTTGGTCTAGAAGTTTTGCCTCTAGTTTCCTATAGTTGATGAAGATGCTGAATTTTTGAAAATTATGTAGTTCACATATTCATTCCATTTTCCCACATTCATTCATCAGATGAAAAGTGTTCAGCAAAAATTTATAATTACTTTCATTCATTGAAAAAGAAAACTAGCTGCCTCCTTGTATTTAAGCACAAATTATCAATTTCTCACATGTGCACATTAATATTTACTATTCACATGTAATCCCTTTTTCATAGAGCAAATTAAACCAGTCATTTGTACCTTTCTGAAGTTTCTCTGGCAGGGGAGGCTGAGTAGAGAAACTCCTTTACAAACTCCCACAATGGGAATGTTCTTTCACAAACACTCAGCACGTGTTTTGTCAACAGTACTATAAATGAAAGGATTTAACTCGATGTGCTTTTGTTAAAGATAAAAAAAAAATACAAGTTTGGTGACCCAAGTCAGCTTCTTACCTGAGCAGTAAAGGCCAAAAAGCCTTGCTAGATGAAGCTTTTGTGTGACCGTGGGAGTTGCAATGCCACAAAACATATACCATGCCTCATGTTTAGGTATAGATGCTGGAATTTACAGTATAAACGTCAGGAACAGCAGAAAGATGGAATAATTCAATGCTCATCCAAAAGCCTATCTAGTGGAAAATACCAAGTACATGAATTATGTTGTGCCATGGTTACTTAACAGTAGCAAAAGTCTGGCCTTGATAAATCACTGGGTTACTTGTGCTGTTAATGCCTGATTTTCATGGCTTTATTCTACTTAATTATATAGATTTTACATAACTGCAAGAATGTTCATGAATAAATACTGAAAAGCTAGAAACACTGGAGGAACAAATACCTTCCATATGTCTCAGTGGAATAGTAAAAAGAAGATAATAGATAAAGGATAAATAGTGAGCTGTACCACATTACATCTGTAAAGAGTATTTGATTTTTATAGTAATGGGGGAAGTGAAGCAATTTTAATTTCAGTTGGGTAGTTTTAACCATTAATTTTGTTCTTTAGACTAAGTCCACAAATAAGTACTAAAAATTTGGTAATTCTGTGTCTCCTGGGAAAGACTGGAAAAAGCTGTTCCATTAGAATCTGAGATCAGGCTGCCAAATTGTCACCAGTAATAAGAAAAATTGAAACATGGGACCAGAATTTCATGTTACAAGAATATCCATATCTCTTTGGACTATGAGAGGTCTACACTTTTATGAACATTAGGACAATTATTCTTTACACACTTCATTTGCTGTAACTTTTCTTCTCATGAGGTAGTCATAAAATGCCACTTTAACTAGTACGTATACTGCTTGTGGTTTCTTGAAATCTGTATCTAAAGACAACCAGTATTATTTGTTTAAAGTGTACACTTTCTAAGAAAAATGCAGAGTAGATTGTAATTAGAATATATGACAGGAAGCATAATTTTCTTCTCTCTGCAGATGGTGGCAGCAGAGGCAAAGGAGAGCACTTCCCATATGAACAAGAAATCAAGTTTTTTGCCAAAGTACAGTATATCTTTGCTTATTCTTTGTCACATAGTAAGTGGCTGTGGTGAGAAAGGATTTGTTAGTGAACATGATTATTGTTGTTATAGTGGTACTTTTTTGTGTTAAATTAATTATTGTATTAAAAACAGTAGTAATAAAAATAGCTTGAAAATACTGTAGGATGAAATATAGATGTAAAAAAAAAAAATCACAGGGCTCTATTCTTATCATTTCCTTGCTCCATTATATGCAACCACTCATATGATGTTATATATAACCTCCCTATATTTTCTGTTTAGTAGCTTAGTCTAATTCTGAAGATGTTTCTCTTTTATGATTGTTAGGCAGATAAATGTGAGCAATAGTTATTGGAATTAATACAGCTATGTATCTGTCAGTGTCACCTTCCATAGTTCTTTCCTTGTTTTAAAACCATGTTGATGTCTCTGTCACAGAATCACAGAATGGATGAGGTTGGAAGGGCCTTCTAGAGATCATCTAGTCTAACTTCAGTGCTTAAGTAACATCACCTAGAGCAGGCTGTCCAGGACCATGTCCAGGTGGAGACTTCACAGTCTCTCTGGTCAACCCGTGCCAGTGCTCAGTCACCTTAACAGTATAAAAGTGTTTCCTGATGGTCAGAGGGAACCTGCTGTATTTCAGTTTGTGCCCATTGCCTCTGGTCCTGTCATGGGACACAGCTGAAATGAGCCTGGCTCCATCTTCTTTACACTCTTAAGAAATTAATGCATACTGATGAGATCACCCCTGAGCCTTCTCCAAGCTAAAGCCTCCCAGCTCTTTAGCTGGGAAAAAAGAAAGATCCTCTAGTTCCTTCATAATCTTTGTGGCCCTTCACTGGACTTTCTCTCAAGTATGTCCATGTTTCTCTTGTACTGGGGAGTCCGGAACCATTTTTCTGCTGTCTTTTCTGATGACATTTAAAGTGCCTTGAATACTAAATAAAGTCAAATAGGAATAGACATTAAAGAAAAAATACATAGATATTTTTACAAAAAGAAAACATATTTGAAATCTCCTGTCTTTAGGTGTGACTTAAAATAGTAATACAGAACTGAAGAAAGCCTGGAGATAACCACTTCTTTCTGATGTAATTTCAGGTTGTGCTCCCTTTGATTGATCAGTATTTTAAAAATCATCGCCTGTATTTCTTATCTGCAGCAAGCAGGCCTCTCAGCAGTGGAGGCCATGCCTCTAATAAAGAGAAAGAAATGGTGACAAGGTAAAACTTAACATAATATTTATGTATGCATATATGTGTTTGTCTTTAAACAGCAGCAGTTGATTGTGGGAAAGGGAGAAGTGGGAGGCTTTATGAATACGGAAATGAAACTTTTTTCCACTTTCTTTTCCTGTTAGGAAAATTAATGATATAAAATGAAGACAGGAGTACATAAATATGATTGTATGCTGTTTTAAAAGTAGTGCTTATGATTTTAGCATGCAGGGAACTTAAATTTAGCATTATGTACAACAGTACATAATTTGACAGTCTGTGGCACAGACAACACCTTTGTATTCCAGTTTTCACTGTTGGAAACAGGTATATAACAAAATCATTATTCCTGCAAAATCTTGTGGTAGATTTAGAAGTCAAACTTATTTATAACTGAGTTTCAATAAGTACCATTATTACTGTCCACCATAAAATGTAAAAATGAGAGAGTTGCATTCTTTCTGCTCTTTGGTTTTCTATAGTATTAACAGTAGTAATATGATGGATTTAGCCACTTGAGCCTTTCTCTGAAGTTATGCACTTTTAGACCATCACTCTAAGATACATTTTCACTTAATTTAATTGAACCAAAACCCATTTTTTCCTGTTTAGTAAGGTGGACTACAAGTTTCACACATGTATCACGGTTGCTTTCTTAGCTGTTAAGACCAGCCAGTTGGTGGTCATACAGACATGCAGGGTTTGCAAGATTGTGTGAATACAGAGTGAAGTTTCTAGCAACAATACTAAGCATAAGTAAGTAATGGCTGTCTTAACCCTGTGTCATCTCCTGGACTAATCTGATCTGGCATCTTGGCTGAATGTCATTCTTCAAAGAATTTAAAAACTCCATCAAAATGCATGCATTTAGATAATTTCTTATCCTTTGAGCGGCTTTGTTTTTTGTCTGTGGTGGTCAGATAGCAATATCTGCACAGTTAAGTCATGCCAGTAAACCCTATACTTCTGAAATATGCCAAATATAGATATATCAGCATACCTGCTGTATAGATTCAGGAGTTCTGCATGTATGCAGTCTAGCTGCATGAGACTCTGAGCATGTAGCTTAGTAAAAGGACCGGAGCTGCTGACATACAATTGAGTTACCTGCATTGCCATCTAGAGGTGTCAGCTAAAGAGAAGAAAAAATGTACAAGGAAACCTTGGATGAGTGATAGGTGTAACCAGTGCTATTGTGCAGTTTATTTCTTAATTATCAAGGCACAAAGGTTACAGAAACTACGTTATATGATCCATTTTCTGAAGGGTAGCTTTGGGACATATTTGTATTAATATATTACCAAAATTTCTGTGTGTTGTTCTACTCCTCTACCCCCAGATTTGTAGGGAATTTGCCAAAGATGAATTAAGGATTTTCTGTGGAGTTTTCCCTTTAGATTTGAGTGCAACTCATATGTAATATTTTCTTCAAGCTAAGGGCAATTCCTGGCTGCTTTATTTTTCCACTAAAGATAAGCTTGCATTCATTAAGCTATGAAAGGGTGTAATTTTGGGTACTGATAATGCAGTGACAGTGTTAACAAGTGCAATAACCATTTTGTGTTTAGCAAATACATTAAATCCATGTCTATTTTGTGGGCAAATATGGGTCAGAGCTCTTCATGTAATATGGTGGCATTGTATTCCATCGTATTTGTAACAAGCCTCTTCAGGATTGGGCTTTTTGCATTTTGTAGCCATTAGACCATTTTACAAGTCCTTGTAATACTATAGTTGTATAAAATTTTTTCTGGACATTGATCTAAGTACTGGCCATTTGGACATATTTATTTATTTAACTTAAACTAATTACACTGGAAATAATTAGTTCAGTTGGACTTTGTGAAAACATCGCATATGCTGAATGCTTCGTTCAGTTGATTAACATTTGTATGGTAGAAAATAAAATAGGTTGTGAGCTATTTAATGTTAGAATGGACACAAAATTTATATGATGCTAACATGCTTCTGTAGAGCTTTTCCTGTTGGACTGGGTGAACCAGGATCCTCATCAAAGATTGTGTATTATATGTCTGCCTCACGGGATAAAAAGTGAACAAAGATCCCTGAACATGTACCAACCAGACTTCTTTCAAAACAGAGCAGTTGCTGATGCTATGGTGGATCACTGTGCACTGGCTAATTAACTGGATTCAACATGACATTAACCTCGTTCTCATTAACCATAATTCTGATTCTGGACATAAATGTTTCCATTTGGCACCATGCTCTTGGCTGTCAATAGAACCACATGTTCAGCTCTCATCCATAAACTGTGCAGACGCTTATGGTGTCTTGCTTTTTAAATCAGAGGTTGATAACTAGCCTGTGTGCCTAATAATGAATTAGCTTAACAAAGGGACGTGATATTGTTCATGTCATTTACAGCAGATGAGGGGGTTTTGCAGCATTGTAAATAACACCCAAACTGATGTTGCTCTGAGAGAAAATTCTCAGACTGAAATGGATCATGAAGATTTGAGCTAACCCCTCCTAAATCTGGAGTCCAGGTCAATTTGGGTAGGGCAGCATACTCCTGCTTTTATTAATTAACACAAAACTTCATTCTCATTGTTCTGAATGGGGTGGGGGGGGGTGAGGGGCACTGCTTATTAGTACAGGAATTAATTCAAACTTGAAATCATTGATCATATCCATTTTTGTTGGTTTTTTAACCATGTAATAGGCTATTTCTCATGCTAAGTGTGTTTAAAAAGCAATGTATTTGAAAAGAAATTCTCACTGTGTTCAAGATAAGAAGATCCAAATTTGACTAGTTAAACATTTTCCATCAACACTTCAATTAATCTGATTTCCTTATCTTTTGTTTTTAAATTGTCAGTGGTATCCTGAATAAGCACACTGATCACATTTTATTTCTTAAAGCTTTGATGGTTATTTCCTTGTGGGTTATCATATAGGACGCTTTTATATTAATTAGCTTTGCTTTTATTTTGTTTTGTTTTGTTTCTTTAATTATAATATGTGCTTATTTAACCATGTTTGTTAAGGATATGCACTTAAAAACTCTTTCTTTAGTACTCTGTCCCACATTCTGCTCCGATAATTGATTCTTTCTGCGTGACATCATGTTGCTTTTCCTGCTCATATATCAGCTGTTATTTTTTTCTTTCTTTGAACTTCTTCATATGCTACTCCTATTTTATTTTTTTTTTTTTTTTTTTTTTTTTTTTTTTTTTTTTTTTTTCCCTTCTCTTCTCTTTTATTTTTCTTTTGTCTTCAGCCTGTTCTGCAAACTTGGAGTTCTTGTCAGGCATAGGATTTCACTGTTTGGTAAGGAGACCCTTGACAAATACTAGCATGGCCATCACTTGGTTTTCTTTGCCATTTTTGCATTGTGTTATGTGCTGCTTTGTTGCATGCTGCATGGCTGAAATGCATGATCTTCACAGACCACATATTGTTTAGGCTGGTAGATCACAGACGTTATTAGATGGAATAAAAAGCTTTTGTAGTCATCAGTTTGGGGTTTCTTGTTTAGTTTTTCACATACCTTGACTAATATCTGGATTTCATTGTCCTACCAAAGAATTTTGCTGAATTAATTATAATGAATAATTTGTTATTTTATTCTAATTGTTTAGGAAAAAGAGCCGCAGACCTACACATTTGTATTGGAAAGTCATTAAGGAAAATTTGTATCGGGCTGAAACGCTTAGTTACGCTCTGTGGAATTCTTAAATATTCCCAGATGTGCTTGACTCCACATACGCATGTGTACTATTTTTCTGGTATTACATGAGTTTACTAGGAGCTTGGTGTTTGTCTTATGCCATGTAAAAATCACTTAATTGAAGTCTGTATCAAGTGTATAAATTATATGTAATGTGTGGCACAGTCATTTACTCTGTAATTTTTTCTTATGACATGATGATAGGATAATACATCCTATGCATATATATAGCTTCTATGATGGATGCATTGCAAACTTCAGCATCTATGAACATATCTAATTGGGTAATTACGTAGTGAATTAGAATTTGATTAAGATAACGTGCATCTAACTTAATTCCTACATATTTTATTCAATTTGAAGGAAAGGAACTCATTTGCTGCAACAGTGTGGTGTTTAAAAAGCTTGCAGACTGTTACAAAAACTAAACTAAGAAGAACGATTGGAAGTTTATTTTTGGGATTTCACTTTTAAATATGTTTTTGGATGTGCTGAGTGGATTTGCCTATAAAGCCAAAAGATCATAGGAGGAATGGAGTTATTTCGGCAGCTGTGTGGGATTGTTGCAGCTTTTTCTGAAGGGTGGAGTTTGTCACAAATGTACACATAAGCTCTGGTTTATACTGTAGGTTGTTTCTTCAAAGAATTAATTAGCTTAGGTATACTACTAAAATTTTGCAAGTCTTTTTTGTTACTGTGTGAATTTGTTTTTCTGACCTTTTTCTTTTTTTTTCTAAAATGAGTAAGAATTAAAGTTAAAATCTAAGTTAATGTAAGTCTTCAGTACTAAAGAAAAGATCTCTTCCATTCCACACCTCAGTTTGCATATTTCCTGTTGACTGGCTAGGTTCAAGTGGTAGAAGGGGATAAGTCAGATGGAATCAGATTAGTATTCACTATGGCTACAGTTGTTTTTTTTTTTTTTTTTTAATGCTTTTTCTAGTATGCAGTAACTAACAGAATACAAAATCTTTATGCCAACACAGAAGTGTACCGTAGTTTTTCCATGAGTTATGACTAGGTCATCATAAGACTCTGAAGCATAGTTGCTTACTGTGAACCTAGTAAATCAAGTCAAAGTCACCTTACAGTTTGCCTTACCTTGACAGTGAATTACATCCTGTTAAAGAACCCAATTAAAAGAATTAAACTTACTCCAGCAAAGACAAAGACTGTGTAGAGTGGGGAAAACGCTCATGAGGACAGCCTCTGACTACAGCTGGGTCCTAGAAAGTTTTGTGCATTTTGGAGGCATCTTGAACAAGCAAGAGATGCTCAATAATAACCTTTATGGATAGTGGGGAGTTAGCTATAACAAATAGCAAAATTATATATAGTTATGCTATATAGGTGTTTTATATAATTGTGAAATGAATGGTATTTATGAAGATAAAGCTGCATGTATGAAAGTCACTCATAAGAAGTCCTGTAGCTTAAGCTGTATATAGAAGTCACGATAAAATGGAGTATTAAAAATGTAAGTCTTCTGGAGTGAACTTAAACAATTAATCACATTTGCTGGGTAAGAGTCAATGAGATTATGGAATTGTAATTCAGCATGGAATTATTATTTTTTTACGTTATGAAAGTAGATTTTGACACTAGTAATTTACTGTTTGAGAGCTGCAGCTGTGCATCACTAAGACTGTATTGATTTACTTTATTATCATTGGACTGAATTTGAAAGTTTTTCCTGAATAATTTTGGTGAATTGAGCACTTGAATTTATATTTTCTCAATTTAAAAAACAAATTTAGTTTGTTTAACTTCTTCTGTTGTTTAAATCTCCAGTAAGGCATTCTTTCTATATAAGTATGTGATTTATTTTTTAAACAAATCTTCATATCAGTAATAGAGACTCATGTAATCTGAAACAAAAATTAGCCAGGTATGACATCAAGTAAGAGAGAACTGATTTTGCTCACTTAATTTTTGTAAATTCCAAAAAATAATCAGAGAAGTTCCCAAAATGAAACAGAAGGCTTTCTCTGCCTAATGACATCCTGAATTTGTAAGTGTCCTTCCAGTGTGGCTACCTGGAATCAATATCCATAGCACTTCTGCAATACAGCAACAGTTCTTTCCTCCTGATACAATAGTACAGCTTCCTAAAATATGTAGGCCTGCACCACAGATTATTAAAGAAATTCAGATGTGTAGTTCCTGGGATCAACTGTGTTTATAGTATATGCTGAATGGTGATCCAAACATCTACCTAATATTTATACTAGGTCCTGGGATACTTTTGGCCTTGAACCTTTTGAACTCCTGCGGTTTAGTATTTGCATATGTATAGCCTCTGTTTTTTTGTTGTTTTTTTTCTAAATTGTGTGAAGAATTCCTTTAAGGAATAGCTCTTGTTTCTGTTTTAAGTACAATTCAATAGGATAAAAAACTGCCCCCCTTTCATGATATAATGGAATTTTACTTACTGCACATTCATATCTACATCAGAGTGTTCAGTACCTAGTTTTCAAGCTTCTGAAAACCAAGAATGTTTTTAATTAATAGAAATTATTTTTTTTTAATTTAATGAGGGTACATATATAAGCAGTGAAATAGTGGCAATAGT
>JANHGN010019644.1:24897-36739 GCA_024605025.1 Megaceryle maxima | reverse complement strand
CCCTTCCTTCTTTTCCTTCCCCCTTCCCTTCCTTCTTTTCCTTCCCCCTTCCCTTCCTTCTTTTCCTTCCCCCTTCCTTTCCTTCTTTTCCTTCCCCCTTCCTTTCCTTCTTTTCCTTCCCCCTTCCTTTCCTTCTTTTCCTTCCCCCTTCCTTCTTTTTTTTTTTTTTCCTTTTCATCTCTCCTCTACTCTGTCCTTTTCTTTGTATAATTGGAATTTCATGTTACTCTTGTATTTCTGTCATCTGTGCACCTCAGATGCTAAGGATTTGTCACATATCTAAAATCTACTCTGATCAACTGAATTGGAAATAAGAAACAATAGTTCTTATTGCCCCCTGAAAGGTCCAAGTGAAGTGACAGGGCATCACTTTTCCTAGGGATAGCCTTTTTACAACTTTGACACACTTAGAGAACTTGGATTATCACATAAACGTCATATATTTGAAAAGATTAGAGACACTTTGCAAGGTTTAGTGCAAAAACTTCTGAGTTATTGACCAGTAGAAACAATTTTCCGCTCTGAAGAACTTAACTTTCATGCTAGACCACGGTCTGATTATTATTATTTCTCAGAAAAAAATAATATCATCACTCAAATAAAATAATAGTTGTATTTGGTTTCTTGGTCTATTCAGTAGTTTTTTCTTAACAGTATAGATTATAAAATCAGTAAAGCTGAGAGAAAAATAATAGAACAGAAGGCATTGTGATGATGCCTTTGGGTTTTCCCTGCATGTTCCTCCTTTGTGCTCAGCTGAGTAGGCCACCTTTGACATATTACGTCTTAATATTTCATTCATATATTAACAGAGGGTTGTTGGAGTTCAATTTCTATTACCTGTTCTTGTGTTGCTGATCCCAATAATATATTTCTCTTTGAGATAAGCCCATCTTGGAATAAAATGAAGTCTGGTATACAACTATGCCAAGGTGCACTCAGTCATCAAAGATATGTATACTTAACCATGTTTGTTAATTCACAGGCAACGGTCAGCACTAGGAGAATGCTTGGCTGCTTTCTCAGGTGCCTTTCCAGTGGCATTTTTGGAAACTCATTTGAACAAACATAATATCTACTCAATTTACAATACCAAGAATGCGAGAGACAGAGCAGGTATTTCCAGAAACTCACATGATGGTTATGCAAACACAATTTCATTTTAAGTGCTGCTTGCTTTAATACATGTATTTTTGCATATATTTTATAGTGCAGTAATTTTCTTGAAATCTCTTGGTTGTACCTTTCCTAAATCAATGGTCTAATTCTGGTAAAGTAATTTATTTTGCGTATGTAAAGTTACCGAGTTTTTGATTTTGAGAAGCCATTCTCAGAATACCACTTTGGAATCAATTTATTGAAGGGACTCCACACATTTTTAGTATCTCAGATATTATATATTTGATGATAAAATTATGTATTCTAATCAGTAACTTTAGTTTTTCTGTTTTCATATGCAATATTGAGTCCCTAAAACATACATACTTGTAATTGAAGCAAAATACCTTTGCCTGTATTAAGTACATAATATACACTTAGAAAGTAAATACCCTGTAAAGTAGTATATAAATTGTTTTCTGTTTGAAATACAAGACAGTACAGATACTTTCTAGTAACATTATACATGTTAATTTTGTATATACATTTTTGTTACATTCTGAAAGTCTTGATATTTCTTATGCTAAAACATAGTTGTTGAGTAGGGCACTACTTGTTCCTATGGTAAGTAGAAGAGAAGTTACACTAAAAGTGTACAAACTCTGCATATATGCTTAGTGTGAATTATATCACAGGTATGTATAGATGACAGTTTATAAGATGCCTGTTTATAATGACATGAAGTTTATAACTTCACATTTATTTTTAAAAAAGGGAACATACCCAAATTTATTCCTCAAAGATCTGTACTATTTTATTTTTAAAATATCAACAGCTATGTTTACTTACCATATATGTTCTAGCTATTATGATACATTTAGAGAGACAGCTGTATTCTCATTGATTTTTAGCAGAATTTTGAATTAAATATATTTGGATCTAAACTGGAGAAGAGGCTGATTTTGGAAAAAGACTAGACTTAGGCTATGTTGGTACAAACACTTTGATTCACAAATTGCAGGCTAAATTTTCAATATATGGATGTCTGTGTATCTTCTATGTGTATGTCAGACTGTTAGACATTCAAGAGCTAATAGTTGTGCTAGATATTTATTTATAGAAAGAGAGAAAATGCCTCTAAAAATAAACGCAGTATCTTTTCAGAGGAAGGAACTGGTAATTCAAATACCTTGAAAAATAAACACAATCAGAAAAATCACCTCCAGAGGTCAGTTTCTCAGAATCTGCTCTACTCATTTCGCAGGTCTCATCTGATGTGTTGTCTCATTGAGGTGTTTCATTGTATCAACTTGTTTCCTCAGCTGCAAAGTTTATGTTGGAAGAAATTCTGAAATTTAAACTTTATTCTGCGTATAGCAAACTGCATATGATAGCTCTGAATTAATTCCATAATAATTAATTGTTGAAGCTTCCATATAGTAATTATTTTTATTATAGAAAGTTTTATTATTGAAGTTTATATATGAACAGTTTATTGCTCAATGGTATGAAAGTACCTGGTTTTTATTGGGTTTTTTGGTGTTTGTTTGTTTTTTCCTTGGATCAGAAGGGTATATATGTAAGTAGAAAACAAAAGTTATATAGACTAGCAATCAAAAAGAATTATTTTCCATCTATGATTTAGTTTATTGATTTTTTTTTTTTTTTTCCCCCCCCTCCCCCCAATAGTTCTCAATTTGCCTACTAGTGTAGAAGAGGTTTGCCCAAATATTCCTTCCTTGGTGAAGCTAATGGAAGAAATTGTGGAACTGGCAGAGTCTGGTATTCGTTACACACAAATGCCACATATCATGGAAGTAATACTGCCTATGCTATGTAGTTACATGTCACACTGGTGGGAGCATGGGCCAGAAAACAACGCTGACAAGGCTGAAATGTGTTGTACAGCCTTGACATCAGAGCACATGAACACTCTGTTGGGTAACATATTGAAAATCATCTATAACAACCTTGGTATTGATGAAGGAGCCTGGATGAAGAGATTAGCAGGTAAAATGTATAAATAAATAAATGAATATGTAATTAAAGTAATGTATGTGTATATTCAGATATGTATATACACCTAATCTGAGTTACTCTGTATTTACCCTGTTAAAGATGGAGTAGAACAAAATCATTTTTTTAAAGTTTTTAAACAATAGAGATCTTGATGAACCAGAAATATTAAGTATATAGAACAGTATAAGCAGTGTGTTTCAACCTCTTAATAAGTAATATAAGAAGTATATTAGACTATTTCTTTTTCCCCAGAATATACACTTATTCATTTTGCAGTATATGGAATTAAAGGACTATAGTTACCTAGTTGGTATTCATTATGAAGTAATTTTCCTTTTGCAGGTGTTATACAGTTGCCTGATATTCTGCATGAGTGCTGGATCCTTAAAATATTGCTTTGAAGCTGTATATCTAATTATGTCCACTACAATGAAATGTGGAAATGCATGTGTCATTTTAGTAATCCTTACATTAAGTTCACTGTGATAACACCTTAAACTGTATTTAAAAACAGTTTCTTTCTCATTGTTGCAATCTGTAAGGAAAAGTTACTTCAGTGTTGTGAATTCAGTTTTTCAATTAGGCTTTATTAGGACTTTTCAGTACTTATTGTAGTAATTTAATTCATGATAGCAGCCTGGATTCCTAGTCTTTTGAGGGTTAGTAATATAATGCACTCTAAGGATAAGTAGTAACTGCATAAAATTCTTTGCAATCTAATGGATACGTTACAAATAGTTTTGCACTAAAGGGACCAGATGAAATGCTAATTTACATATTCATTTTTATGAGTAGATTTGCAAAAAGCTAGTGCTAACAAGTCTCAAATGGCTGTTTGATGGATGGTTGAATCAATCTCATTTCTGTCTACACACAAGCCTTTCAGTATCTTAACGTGCATAAGAAATAAAGGCTGTTTCTGTAAGTTTGCAAATAACTAGAACATGCTTTCTAGTGCTACTTTGCTCAAGCTAAAAAAACAAGTTTCAAAAGAGAAGCCAGTGGCTGAATAAACTTGTATGTGGACTATGTAGCTATGTATGTATCCACTTACACATATGACTAAACAGCTTCTACATTACTTAATAAAATTGTGTGTACAAATACCAGTATGTTGACAGAATGCCAGTAAAGAGGCTTTTCAAGTTTTATGATCTTTTAAGCTTGGTCTGTGAAGTTGTAATTTCTGCCCTCATATTGACAGGGTAAATTGACTGTGTGAAATCCTGACCACATTTAATTCTTGGCAAAACTTCTGCTGATTTCAATGGGGGCAGGATTTTACTCTGTAGCTTAGAAATAAGATCCAAAAAAGAGGGGAAAACTAAAAAAAAAAAAAAAATTATATTTTGTGGCCAGGTATATATTATAATATTCATTGCCTTAAATAGTGTTTTCCCAGCCCATCATAAGCAAAGCGAAGCCACAGCTCTTAAAGACACACTTCCTGCCACTGATGGATAAGCTAAAGAAAAAAGCAGCAGTGGTTGTATCGGATGAAGAACATCTAAGAGCAGAAGGCAGAGGTGACATGTCGGAGGCTGAACTGCTCATCCTAGATGAGTTCACCACTTTGGCACGGGACCTCTATGCCTTCTACCCTTTATTGATTAGATTTGTGGACTATAACAGGTATGTGGAGAGGAATAGGTCTTGTAAAATCTTCCTGTTTATTGGTACCATCTCTTATCCCTTGATATACCTAGCAGTGAATTAAAGTAGCTTTTATTCAGACTGCCAATCCTGAAGTTGCTCAAGCTGATGCTTTATGGCTTTTAGGAGGAGCTGGGGTCTTCTTCAGAAGAAAACCAGAAAAAAAGAAAATTAAAAATGGTGCAATCCAAATCCATTGGATTTGACCTAGGATTACTGTAAAAGTATTTTAAGGGGTTTAAAATAGGACATCAAAAAGCCACTACTACCAGAAAAGGTTAAAAGCATGCATGCTTAGTTTTGTTGGATAGTATCTTTGTAAAGTGTTGAAAACTGATTTCAGAATATAAAGCAGTGAGGATCATCCACATTTCCACCCTTTTACCAAATTTTAGGGCAAAATGGCTGAAAGAACCCAACCCTGAAGCAGAAGAACTATTCCGCATGGTAGCTGAGGTCTTCATTTACTGGTCAAAGTCTCATGTAAGTAATTGCTTGGTAAATACTTGTTCTAATTAGGTTTCTTAGTAGGCAGATTAATTATTTAGTAGTTGTGTTCGGGAAAACACATTTAATGACTGAAGTGGTTGAGTTGATAGGGAAGTGATGGGTGCTTTGCAGCAATAGTAACACTGATTGTAGGTATTTTTCATATAAATTCTGTTTTGTTTGTTGCGATATTCTGTTGATTATTTCTTTTATATGCTAAGCTCTTTGAGGTCTCTGTCCTTACTTCCTCCTGCCCCCAATCAGTTATTTTCAGCCCCAAAGCCTTTTTATAGCCAGGATGTATGGCTACTAAATCAGTAAAAGTTGTTTTATTAAAGTCCACTTTCCTAAATGGTACAGTCTGTCTGCTTGAGCCTCTTGGCAGAGTTACGATAAAAGCTGTGTGGAAAGATTCTCAACATGACTAGTGGAACAAGGGTTTCCTGCAGAAAATGTGCAGCTCTGTTTACAGTCTCTTAATTGGTGTTGGAAGTGTAGTTTTGTATTTCTTTAACAAAAGTTATAGGTATATAATTCAATTGAATTAAGGTAAGTAAGTGTTCTAAGAACAAGGAAGTAGCAAATATATCTTACAAGTCCTTCTCTAAATAATGTATTTTTTTTACCCAGAGGATACTATTTCATATTTCATAAATTTTACCAGTTAAGGATATCTTTTTAATTCCACTTCTAAAAAATTTACCCTTGGTTCTCAAGTCTGATTCCTCTGGCTCATATGCAATAACCAAGGGGTCCGCATTAAGACCTAATAACACACCATCATTGATAGTGCTTAAATAAAAATAAAACCTTATTCATGTGAATACTGAAACAATAAAGATAGAAAACAAAAGAGTCAAAACACTTTCAGGCATTGGATCTATGAATGGACTGTTGCCTATACTAAATTTTCTTTCATAACCAGTTCTCTCAAGTTTGGGAAATAAGTTGCCTTATTATTCTTGTGCTTTTGTTTGAATTTGACTGTAGGATTTATTATAAATGTTAGTGTGCATAGAAACTGATTGCACAGGAAATAGATACTGGATAATCAAATTATGTGTGTATTCATAAGTTCAGTCTTTTATTTAAAGTTTCTTATGTATCTGAATAGATTGGGATTTATAATGGGGGGGGAGGGATAGAATGGATAATTTACTAGTAAGGGAAAACCCAGACAATATTTTTATATTCAATAAAGGAGGAGAGGCATTTTTATCAGATGTTTCACAGACAGAGAAACATTTCTTTAACATAGAAAAAAACCCCAAAATATACACCTTCCTGACCTATATCATGTAAATAAAGCTTGAATTCAAGGCCATTATTCATCCATCCATTCATTTTTCTCTACTTATCTTGTTGACTTAACATATTCTTATTTAACGTTTGTTTAGATAGTTTCCTCGTGTATCATAATTGCTTCTAACTGAGATTTTATATATGTTTCCAGAATTTCAAAAGGGAGGAGCAGAACTTCGTGGTACAAAATGAAATCAACAACATGTCTTTCCTTATCAGTGACACCAAATCTAAGATGTCCAAGGTAGTGTATTTTTCTCTTTGCAGGGGGGAGGAAAACAGGACGACTCTGGAGAAGCACTTTTTAATTTTTTTTTTTTTTTGGTAACGATATCTGTTGAAAGCACCAGGTTGGCAATCAAAATGTTGTCATTTGAGAAACACAGTGGACTTTCAAGATATTTGTGCAAAATATTGGCAATAATACAATAGCAGTTTTATTGGATGGGGTTGCACCTGTATAGGTGGTAAGGAAATTGTCAAACCAGGGATGAGTACAAAGTTGCTAGTACAATTATTTTATTTAATATTGGAATTTTTTTCATCTTTGCTTTATGCTGCAGGCAGCAGTTTCTGACCAGGAGAGGAAGAAGATGAAGCGTAAAGGTGACAGGTACTCTATGCAGACATCCCTCATTGTGGCAGCACTGAAGAGATTACTTCCCATTGGCCTAAATATTTGTGCTCCTGGAGATCAAGAGTTAATTGCGCTGGCCAAAAATCGATTCAGTATGGTAGGTGCTCTTTTTGTAACTCTAAAAGGTAGAAATATTTTTATACTTAAATTCTTTGAATATTTTCCGTCATGCTCATTCTTACAGCATGACACAAATAATCAAGAATATAATTCTGTTATATAAAGATATAATGGGTGACTATGATAGATACTAATCTACATAATGTCTCATTTTCAGGGCATAGAACATTTCAGTTTGGACGTACTTATTTTCTACATGATCAGTATATGCACAAAGATTACATTCTTAAAACTGCTATTTCTCCCTCTTAATTTTTAATGCTAAATTGTGTTTGTAATATTTTATGAAGGTTGAATTTGGAAGTGCAAATAAGAACTAGATGTTTCTGAACTTCTGTGCCCAATATCATAACTAATTCCTTTTGGTAACTCTTATGAATGCAAGAATTTCTGTAGGGAGAAACTGTCTTAAAAGTGCTTCCTCTAGGAGTAAACTCACAGTACAGTAATGTGATTGTAATTTCGAATATACTCCTTTCTCAAGGTACTTTATATACCCTAGTGGGTTATATGATTTTCAGACAGCTGCCTATAAAGGATTAAAAAAAAAACCCAAAAACAAACAAACAAACAAACAAAACAAAAACAAACAAACAAACAAACAAACAAAAAAACTCAAAACAGAAATCAAATGAGAGAAGGCTTTGATCATGATACTGGTTTCGTTTGGTCAAACTTTGTTTGAAGTGCGTGTAGATACACTATATATATATTTTATATATATAGTAGCAATTTTAATTCAGACTTGCATTTATTGTGTTACTGTGGACAAATATTAATGATACCATCCAGAAGTTATTCCTGTGAGCTTGGATACAGGTAGCTCTAAACTGATACAAAAAGACTTACTGCCACTGAGAATTTTCTCAATCTCCATATTGTCAGTTTTATTCACCATCTGAACTAAGCACAAGGTTGACATTTATATGAACAATCTATTTTCATATTTGCCTTCTACTCCTAATTTATATGATTTGCAATTTATTGACAGAAAGATACTGAAGACGAAGTACGAGATATCATACGCAGTAATCTTCATCTCCAGGGCAAGGTAATCTACATGCAGTTTTTAAACATGTTTTTTCTTCCTTTTTATTCATTTGTTGGTGCCATATAATGACAACTTGCCTTAGTTCATTAGGGTAATTTGTAGACACTTTTTCTCTTCAGTCAAGCAATATGTTTAATTAAGTGGTAGGTTTTTAATGTGCTTTTATATGCATTATCGACAGTAACATGGCCTTTCAAATCCCTGCCTACGAACACCATTAATATGAAATCTGAGGTGGAAGCAAGGTCTATTGCTGTTTAAATTCTACCTTCTGTTATTTGGGATAGAATCTGCAAAATGCTCAGAGTTACTTTGTATAATTTTGAAGTGTAAAGGAAAAGGAATCTGCCACTTTGGCATACTCCGTGAAGTGAAAAATCTCCAGTTCAATCAGTTGTTTCTTTCAGCCCAGGGAAAATAAAGTATTTTGGAAAAGAGAGTAGTTTTTTGTTATCAAATTCCAATTAATGTCAGATGAATAGCCCCAGGGAAAAAATCCTGAACTGTCCCAGTGTAGCTGAATGGTTTTATTAATGCTTCAAATAATGGCAAAGAAGCAGCCAATAATACAGAAGTGTAATGAAATGATGCACATTCCTTCTCTACTGAAGGAAGATGGAATCGTACCTATGGGTGGTGCTTTATTTAGAATTGTCCTTTAGCTCCTGCCCCAGGTTTTATTCAGCTCAAGGCAAAAATCTAACCAGTATTTCCTGTCCTCATTAAATGTTTACAAGAGAATAAACATGTGAGTTAGAAATCTGACATTTTTGTTCTGAAGGAGTGTATAAGAATCATCCAGAATTCTAGATTCCACTGCAATTCAGTGCATGGCAATAAATGTTTGGGGTTTTGTTTTGTTTGGTTTTGTTTTGTTTTGTTTTGTTTTAAATGGCTTGGTAATGGTATGGCTCTGCCTGAATAATGTCTAAAGATTAATTTTCTCCCATGTATGTCATGGCAATGTTGAACAAGCTTATGTGGAAGTTGGGGTTTTTGTGAGCTCACAAGAAGATACATTACTTTGCAAAGCTAACAGTTAGCATTCTTCAGAAATTATTACAAATAAAAGTCCAGTAGGTTTAAATTCTAGGGATTGCACATAGAAAAGTTTACTGAAAACAAAAGATTTGGCTAAATCTTAAAAAATGCATGAAATACTTATCCTTATCTAGCAAATATAGTTGTATACTGAGAAGCAGAAGAAACCACACAGACAAAGTAATAGGAAGAAAAGAGCATTTATGATCTTCATGAACATTTGTCAACCAATGTACATGCCATGTACATAGAAACCTTAAATGTGTTGTGATTTTGTGTGTGACAGTCAGTAAAGATTTCTTAATGCTGAAGATAGCTATTTCTGTTCTAACATTTTCAGTATGTCTGTATTGTCATTTTGTGAGCCATGCAGTTGTAAGTCTTGTCTGACATTTCATGCTGCTGCTTAGCACTTGTCCTCCTGTTTTAAGTACTTGGTTTTATTTTGTTTCTTTTGGGTTACATTCTGCATATTACAGTTAAGAAATTTCTGTTTGTTAGTGATTTGTTGCCTTGGAGTAATGATACTTCTTAATACCTTGATCTGTTCTTTCTCTTTAGAAACTTCCTTTGATTCAATTAAAAAGTTTGCTGTCGTTAAGCAACACAGTGCCTCCTCTGTTTATAACACATAAGAATAAAAGTACTTTTAAATTTCTTATACTGATATTTCAGAATGCCTTGATAATTAGGAAGTAATTTTAGCTAATCCAAAATACACACTGACAGATTTTCCAGTTGTACACTTTTCAGCAGTGACTTTGGATTTTCCTAATTGTAAAATGAATTCCCAGTGGAAGATGACATTCTGAAGGGGAACCACGGAACAGGGAGCTAAATACCTATTGTAGCTAGCATTATTTTATAGCTATCTACATAAAAAATGGAAAAGCTCTGGTTTTAACCTGTATGTGAAAAGTAGTCAGTTCAACTGTGGACAAAATATGGCATTTCTAGGACTTAAAAACTTGAATTTATTACTGTATTTATCATCTATACTCTGCTGTATTGCTAAGTAGTTTGTTCTCAGTGGCTTGGTAATACATCTTTTATTAATCATTTAGCACTGACACATTCTAGAGTTGACATTAAACCTACCTGTATAACTTACTAAAAATTATAATGTATAAAGTTAAATTCGGTAGTTATTTACAAAGTACAATATGATTTATTCTGTAATTCTCTGATGTCATTAGTATTCAGTCACTGTTAACCACTTTTTCTTATCACAGACACCATGTTCTGTCATTTATGTTAGAGCTAAAACGTAATTTATCTTTATTTCTTTTTGGAAAACTGCACAATTGGAGAATCTTCCTTCTGAATCTTTAGCTATGAATGTTGTGGCATCTATTTCATGCATTTGTCTACCTTTGCCTACATTTGTCTTCACCCTGTTTCTGTCTTTCCTTTCCTTGCATGCCTGCATGCTGTTACTCAGTACCGAGCCTTTTATTTCAAGAAATTGATGACGAAACTTGCATTCATTTTGACATGGATGAAGCTCAAGTCACCAAAGTCTTCTTCCAGCCATGCTAATTCACACCTTGAAATATCAACTACTCATACCCTTAGAAAACTACCTATACAAAAAAGCTGTACCTTGATAGAATGTGAGGAGTCCTCAGATCAAAAGACATCTCCACCTGTGATTAAAAAGTCTTTTGTGGACTATCCATTCATGATGATCCAGTCAAATGCTCACAAAAAGACTGTGGATGTGACAGTTGTTAAGAAATGGAAAAGACGAAAGGTGGAAGAAATACCTGCCAGTTGTGGCTTTCTAGGTTGTAATAAGCTATTATTGAGCAACTGTGTAAGTTTACAATTGTTTCTGGAACTTCAGTAAACTGTATCGTAAGATGGTTTGTGGAGGTAAATTAGCGTTATTGTCTCATCTTCAGCATAAATTGAAATCTGGATGCACAAAGATATTTTAGAAAAGTAAGGGTTGAGTTTAAGCCTTGTTGGATTCTGTAGGGTTTAGGCTCCTAAATGATCTAAGAATCCAGGCCAGCATGACTTAAAACTAAACTGCGCAATCCGGAATTAGCGCTGGCCACAGCTCGCAGCAAAATGGGTTATGCATTGCATTGCATTTGTCTTCAGTGTCATTGGCACAAAAATTGATTGCGAAGTGTGTTGATTATCAGAAGCACTGGGGAGACAAAATGAACTAAAAAGAGATTGCTAGTGATAAAACTGAGAATCTCAGATCACAGAAAAGGAAAAAAGGAAATGTAAAGAGAAAAAGAAATAAATAAATTTTGATTCATACAGTTCTTTATAATTTGTAGGCTATAAACCATCTTGAATTCATTTTTCACAAATGATATTTTCATTTTTTAGCTAGTAATCAGTTAAGATTTTCTAAGAATTAAAAAAAAAAAAAAAAAGAAAAGAAAAAAAGTACCCATAAATAAGATATTACT
>JANHGN010019644.1:13590-24797 GCA_024605025.1 Megaceryle maxima | reverse complement strand
GATATTACTAATTTCCATGACTAAAACCTAAGTAATTCCAACTAGTAGAGCAACAATTTCATTATTGTCTGTTTAATAACTGGAAAGTCAGTGTACAAAGTTATGTTTGTCTACCTCATATTCATTACTTTTTCTCAAATAATATATTCATTGCTTGTGACAGTGCTATTTGTTGGACCATGATCGTTTGCTCTTTGTATGAGTATTAGACTTTTAGACCTCTGGAAGCTCTCAAGGAAACATTGCACAAATCAGTCTTTAGTTTTGTTCTCCCAGTCAGTGTAGTGAATGCTGTGGGGGTTAGCCATGTAAGGGTGTGGCTTAGACACATAAAGTGCTTCTGTTGTCCTTTGAAGCAGTTTCTGTACTAATTAAGCTGCTTGACCCTATGTTTTTGGAGCACTTTTCCCTGGTGACGTGAAATCTTTATTCTGCAGCTTGAGGATCCTGCCATTAGGTGGCAGATGGCACTTTACAAAGATTTACCAAACAGGACTGAAGATTCCTCAGATCCAGAGAAGACGGTGGAAAGGGTCCTTGATATAGCTAATGTACTGTTTCACCTGGAACAGGTTAGTCATATTTTCCCAATTCCATTGCTTCTTAATCTAAACAAAAGTATTCATCCATCATTCATACTTTCACATACTGTAAGTAATGTTATATTCTTTTTTCTTTCTTTTGGTCACTACTATGAGAACAGTTGTTAATTTGAAGGGATATAGGGTGGCTGTGAGGACAAAGAAAGAGTAGAGGAAAGCTAGAGATGTGTAGGGCAAAAAGCCTTGACTTTTACCCTGGTTTTAGTTAACTGAGCTGAAAGGAAATTGATTGGCATGTACAGAGTTGCATCATTCAGCATTAGACTCTTGTATCTGCATTCAAACAGCATGTACAATCTCTTGATTTCTGTCATTTTAGCTATACCGTCATGTATATAACTTGTTTAAGCTTATGTAGTTTGGAGAAATTGTTCAAGGGAATGAAACCCAAGACATGATCCTTGAGTTTTCCATGTTCTGGCTTAGGATCATTCTCACGGTGTATAGAATTCAGCAGTAGTACAGAACAAGATGGATTTCCATTTTAATACCAGATCAACATTTCAGATTAATCCTTCTGATAAGACTTAACAATGACTTGTATTAAAGTAAATATTGGGTGCTTTTATTCTGGGTACTTTGCACCTATTTGTTTAAAGATTTGGCCCCACAGCTTTACTTATGTTCTGTAGACAAGTGCTCAGGTGCTTTTGTTACTGAAATGGATAATGTAATGTCTTTGAAAATATTTAATATGTGAACACTAGGTCTATTTTCATGGTAGCCTTGAGTAATCCTTTGCTCTCTATATACAGGTACTCTGAATGCTTTCCTTATTGCACTGGCAAAGATCAGTTATTACTTTGTATTTTCCTTCTGTGCACAGCTAACTTCTTTGTTTCATTTTATTATTTTCAGAGATCTGCTTGTGTAGGCCGAGGCTATTTCTTTTGGGAAAGTATAGAGAGTTTTATAATTGTTTGTGAAGATATTACTAATTACCTAATGTTCACGCCTGAGTTTGTCCAACTGCTAAATTACTGGCACTGATTTGTTTTGTGACTGTGAATATGTTTGCAGTGTACACTTTTCTACCCTTTCTCTTAACAAATATTTTTCATATGTATATTATCTTTTGGAAGGAACTTGGTTTATAATGTCACCATTTAATCTTACAAGTGTAATTACCCATTTCCCTTAATGTTTGGCAGTATTTTACTCTATTTAATTAAAAGTTTATCATTTAACTATGAATAATTTTTTGCATTTCACTGAACTAGAAAAGTACTCTTGGATAACTATATTTGGATTGAATATTGAGTCTCCGTAAATGTCTTCATTATCACTACATATTTTAAATAACATGCTTTATTTTATTAAAAGGGAGAATCACCAAGTCTTTCAGAGTAGAGATGCTAAATTCCATTGTCTCCTTTGATGATATTGTGAGTCAGAAGAGCTATAATTCCACTGGGACAGTTATCTGTAAAAGAATCAAACAAAACCCACACAAACAACCCCACACAAAAGACATCCCTGCCCTTAACTCTTTGAGAGTCACATAAATTAAATCAAATGATGTAAACTTTATGGAGCAGTTGTGAAGTAAATCACAAAAACTGGGACTAGCCTGTGCGAAATGAGTGACCTGTAGCACAGCCTGCAATCACAGTTCCCAATTATCCAGTCAAGCTATGTACTGCATACAGTTGCTCTTCTGCACCACAGCAGTCATTTTCTTTTGATAGAAACAAGGACAGAAGTTGGAACAAAAGAAACTGAAAGAGCAAAGATGAGGATGGAACACACCCAATTTCATCTCATGCTACTGTAGAGCCAGAATGCAAAAAGAGAATATATCTGAAGATAGAGTTGTAGTATTATGAAATGTAGCTGAAGTGTTTTGGAGTATTTTATGTTCATTCTAGCTATGCAGATTCACGGAAGGGATTTAGTCCTAAGTCTTCATATGCGCCTCTATAATTTTAAAACTTAATTCCTTTCCATTGTAGCTGGTTATGGGAAATATTACAAATAAAATATTGATACTACTTGAGACAATTCCTTTAAAAGTATTGTCTGAGGCAACATGAAGGTGTACAATTTACCTGTACATATGTAAAGCATTACATATAAAAGAAAGAGTGAAGATCGTCATATTAAAAGTTAAGGTTTCTGGAGAGATGGCCTCTGGAGAGATGATAATATTCCATAAGAAGTAGGATGAAGTAAAAAAGAACATCCATTTTATACCAGGAAAGGAGATTTTTGCTTTTATTTTCTAAATTCTAAATTCTGATTGATCACTTGAAGTCTGTCTAGAACACTTTTCCAATCTATCAGTCTTCTGTTATCTTTCCACTTGATTTATCTATCTCTTTTTTTTTTTTTTAAATTATTATTACTGTGCCCAGACAGTAGGGACATTGTCACATTGTTTACTTTTCCATGTCTATTTTATGTAACAGGTTGAGCACCCTCAGCGGTCCAAAAAAGCAGTGTGGCATAAGCTACTGTCTAAACAGAGGAAAAGAGCAGTAGTTGCCTGCTTTAGAATGGCACCATTATATAATCTGCCAAGGTAAGAGCTGTATTTGTTCTATCTTTCACAAATGCATTTATATTCATACAGTGCTATTTGTTGAGATCAAAAGGAAGAAAAACATGTAAACCAGTAATTGGTAAACTGTGTGCTAATGTGCTTTGTACATTACTTTCTTTTAATAGATATTATTACTTTGTTCTAATACATCTTCTGAAAAGACTAATATAATTTTAAATTTCTGTTTCTCTCGTCCTGCTGTCATTCCACCCATTCCTCCTGTTTGTGTTCCTTCCTGAAAAGCAGACTTTCACAGGAGATAAGTGCAGAAACAGTGACACATTGGTGTCACTGTAATATCATCTTGGGAGATGAATTTCCTCCTAAGCCATCTGTCACAGGTTAGGGCCAGGGCAGCCCCTTAGACCAATAACAGACAGTGTCTGTTAACTCCCCTCCCTCCCCAAAGGGGAAGAGAAAGGGAATAAAGGAGAGAGAGCTCTGGAAATACGGAGTTACCTTCATTATTATATGCTAAATGTTCTATATGCAGGAAGTAAACTGCTACTATTTATCTCAAAACTTGCCTATTTCTTATGCACTTTTGGGAAGAGCTTTCTATTAGACAAGAAGTATATGCACATACGCTAGGTGTTTCACACCTTTTCCTGTGGCTCTCTTTCCACTCCTTTCCTGTTCAATAGAGAATGGGATCTATAATCAAGCAAGCTTAAGACTCCTAAGATTCTGGAAGGAATGAATGTTTAGAAAAAGTAAAGACATCTGTTTTTTTCATGCAGTTGATAAAAATAGTTTGCACTTGTATTAGATCTTTCCAACAAAATAATCTTCTTGTTTTTTTAAAAAGCATGCATATTATTACTATTACCATAGTAGGATGAATCGTAAATGTCCCAGGAAGATGGGACATTGTGCTTTCCTTGTCTCAGGAAGTACAAGGCCATGAGAATCATACTAGCTTGAAATGGTGCTGCCAATGCCAGTTGAATATAGAACAAAGATAATTCCATCTGTAGCTGTTTTTACTTTAGCAAGTAGGTTGCTTGCACTTAACTAGCATTCCTATGTATTTTAATTAAAATTCTCCCCTTTCAGTATATGAAACTGGCAGTTGTTTAAAAAAAAATTATTTTCATACAGTCCATTTTGCATTGAATCCTCAAGAAAAAACCCCCACTAAACATAAACATTGGTTTGCCCTGTTTACCATAGAATCATCATCCATGTAGTTTCATGGACTTCTGAAAAAAAAATGGTTTATTATTTTAGATATGCAAGTCTAATCCTGAACATTGAAAAAAAAAAAAAAGGCAATTATTTGAGCACTATCCAAAGTTATCTATTGATGTTAACTTAATATTTAAAATAATATGATAATATTTTATGCTAAATATAAAACTAATGTGGCTAAGTGATTTTATTTCTTATGTGTGTTTAAATTTCTTTAAAGTTCTTTTTATTATCTGGTCCTAAAATCATTATTTTTACATTATTATGCAAATTTTAGAATTTAATGGGACACAATGTTGAATAGAGCATTTTAATGTAGACTTAATTTTTTAGATAGGTGCTTTCAGCAGGTTTTACCATAGAAATTTTGCTTTCCTTTTAAATGCTAGTCGTAATGACTGGGCAGTTCTTCAAGCTAAATGAAATTCATATTCACCAAATCTTCTCTTTCAGAGTTTACAGCTTTTGTTTTAAATGTCCCTGTTTAGGCACAGAGCCGTCAATCTCTTTCTTCAAGGCTATGATAAATCTTGGATTGAAACAGAAGAACACTATTTTGAAGACAAACTGATAGAAGACTTAGCAGTATGTCTGGGTGCAAAGGGTCATGGGAATGTATTATGGATTAATATTAATCTTGTATAATGCCATATGGTAATATAAGTCTGTAAGGTACGTAAGATCATCTAAGCTATCTTGACACAAAGAGGTGACCTAAAACCAAGTCACTCTGACAGGTGTTAAAAATTACAGGTGATGGAGATTCCAGAATCCCTTAAGGCAGTCTGTGTCAAGGCTACAGTAACCTTTTATGAAGCTTTGTAAACTTTGGTCTTAATGACATGCCAGTTGCTGTCATTCCCTTCTTATCTTCTGCCCTGTGGAGAAAGGGGAGCAGTCTATTCCCTTCTTTTTTTTTTTTTTTTTTTTTTTGCAGTTAACTTTTATGTATTTGAAGAATTCATAACCCACATTAAAGCCATTTACATCAAAAGGTTAGAATATGGAACTACAGGAAGTCTAGTGTTAGATTAATCAGTTCATAGAAGCAGACAGAGTCTGCTGCTGCTTCACAGAAGAATCATCTTGTCAGGGAGGTAGGGATTGTTCCCAACAGTAAAGTGTTAGAGACATGTCTTTAGCCTGGTGATTTGCAGTAAAGCCTTGTCCTCATCCATTACAGTTGTCTCAGAAGAGTAGTTCTTTCAAGGCTTGTGCAAGAACTAGTACTAGGAAATAATTCAGTCCCTGGGAGGCCCAACAGAACACAGTCTGAGAGAAATCTTTTTATTGTGAGGAGAGCCTGCTCTGCAATACAAAGGAAGCTAACTGGAAAATTACTATTAGAAAAAAACCACAATGATTTGCTTTTACTGTTCAAAGCTTATGTTCAAACCAGCTACCCATGTTGTGAACAGTTTTGAAAATAAGAATTTAAACAGTGAAAGGAAGATCAGCAACAATGAGCTTGACACAAGCAGACTATTGAAGTAGTTTTCCCTGCACACATGCAGAATTCATTTCTTGCAGCAACCTTACATGATCAAGCACTGTGAAAAAGCAAGGGACTTCTGCAAGTAGTTTGTATACAACCTTTTAAGCTGATTTCTTCCTGTGTCCCAAAACACTGCAAATGTTTTAATTAATGCAGGATCATTGCCAAAAATAAGTATATTTCAGTAGTTGAGAGCATGTGTGTGTAGACATGGAATGCAGAACAACATAGCTTAGGAAAAAGTTCTTCAGTACGAGGGTGGTGAGACTCTGGAATAGATTGTCCAGAGAGGTTGTAGATGCACCATCCCAGGAGGTGTTTACGGTGAGGTTGGATGAGGCCTTGAGCAACCTAGTCTAGTTGAGAGGTGTCCCTGCCCATGGCAGGGAGGTTGGATTACATGATCTCTAAGATCCCTTCTAGCCTAAACCTTTCTGTGATTCTATGATAGCTCTTTGCATGTGTGTATGTATGTGCAGGTATGTATGTATGAAGAAATATCCCAGCATGGTCATTTGGTTACACTATGACATAAAGGATTGTCTCTTTACCTCCTGTATGTAACCATATCTTTGTTAAGTTTATGAAAAACTCCTTGCCAGCATGTAGCTTATGTGAAAAACTGTTTTACAGAAGACAGAAACAGACTGGAATGGTTGCTGTATCATCCTTTAGTAAATGACTACAGGAATTCCTTTGTAATTCCTCAAGCATACAGATATGTATGTCTCCAGCACTCTCTTAACGAGAGACATGTATTACAACTTTCATTCAAAAGATCAAATGAAGGTCTACCTGTTTATTAAAAATTTCTATCACATTCTTGCTGCCTTAGAACACTGTCCTGGAGGATCAGTGAGGTTGTACTGTACAGCTCTTTGGAGCTGACCCAGCCGTTGTGTGGAAAGATGTGTGGTTGTGATGCTGGTGAATGTTCTTTCTTAGAGATGTCCCTCTTAGACACACTGTATCCTGGTGTAGCAAGAAATTAAAGATCTATTGGACTGTCAAGATGGAATCACAGCCCAGGCTGTGATGGCAGAACACATCTGAAAGGGAAGAAAGGAGTAGTCTTGGGTTCTCTAATGTATGCTTGAAGGATTGTCTGAAGTTTCTGGGCTATTCACATCTTAGGTAGAAAACTGGACTAATCCAGGGCCCAGAAACTATAGCCAAGACATCCTCTCCTTTAACTCTCTGTAGTCAGTATACTACAATGTTGTATACCATGGTACGTTGTTTTTTCTATTTTGACAATCTTGAACTCTCTTTTCTGATAAATAAAAATAATTTAAAGGGAGAAATGCGGTGATAACTACCTCCTTCCTCACTTGGACAGATCCAGGCATTTTATACACCTGTGGTAAGGGCTTATTCTGTCATGTGGTAAATAAGTGCTTGCATCCCCTAAAGCAGAGGACTGGACTAAACTTCCAGTTTCATTCCCTGAATCTTCTATCCTTAAGTTGATTATACAAAAGTGGTGCTACTTCTTCAGCCTCTGTATATTAAAAGAAAAAAGTATACACAAGTCCTCTGTTTGAGGAGCTTAATTCTGTTTATTCTTAATTCTGATTCAACAGATCAAGTTTCCAAGGGAATTACATTTAAATATTAAAATCATAAGATATTCAACACTGTCTTTATTAATAGTTAAAATGCTTCTGCTTTAATTAAATAGGTCATAGGAAAACTTAAGCTTATGTGATAAAATTATTGATTCATTTTGCTGGTAGACATTACTGGACATAATAATGTATATAAAAAATATGTGTAATGGATGTTTATTAATTATAGTATATAAAAATAAATCTTTTAAATGTCCAACATTGAGAAAAGTCAACTAAAACCCAACTTATTTGTTTTATCCTTTTACACTACATTGAGTAAAAGCTTTTTTTTATACACATAAGTAACAATAGGGCAAATGTCTCAAAACATTGAAAATGAAGAATATTAATTTCCCAGAAATGTCAGAAAATCATTTGTTTCTAATGTTCATGCTATGCTTAATAATGAGTTCTACCTAATTCAGTCATTGGTGAAATTGATCCTCCATTTAGTTTGAATTAAATCTATGAAAACTAATAACTTATTTTAAACATTAACACAGCTTCTGCCCTTTTGCTTCACCAGTTTTGATAACACTAGAGAGGTATTCTGGTTGATAACATTACCAAGTATAGAATTCTGCCATTTAATTAAAGAGAAAGGTCAGCATCCTAAATGAGATTGAAATAAAGAGCAGAGGAAGACCTCCACAGTGCTGAGATTTAACTAGAGTTACAATTTGTACTGTTCAGATCTTGTTAGTGATAACTGAAAACATTGTCACATATTAGAAAATGTGAAATGAACCTTCTCTGTCCATCATACACTAAGCACATAAAGCAACCGTTGTGCATATGTTGACTAAAGTTAATTTTCAGCTGCAACTCATCCTCTTTGGTACAACTGAGTGGAAAACATGGTCTTCACAGGCACATGTGAAGCGTAGTACACACAGAGATCTATAAGCATTCCCACAGGAATGTATTTGACACTAGCACACACAATTTTTTTCCTAAAAGGCAAAAAAAAAAAAAAAAAAAATTCTTCTTATATATGTCATGGGGGCAACCTTTCTTTATTGCTAACATAATATCAGATGTCGTAATAGTTCCTTACATGTGCAGTCTTAGTGCATGGAATTCTTTTTCTCTGTATTTTAAGTGTATACTACTAGGTGAAAACAAGGAGGAAGAGTGGGCATAATTTATGCAACTGATTTGCTTGGAGCTACCAGGTGCTTTGTAGAAAAATATGTCTGGATGAAACAACTTTGTTAGAGCCTTGACATGCAAAACTTATTTTCTGAAATGTCTTTTGGAAAAATACAAGAAGTCGGGGCACAGATTTTGTATATATTCTTTTCAAAACACTGCTTTGGGGCTTGCCATTCTAGTATTTATGACTGCAGTTTTCTTTAAGAGTGTACTAACTAGAGCTGTCTAAATCTGAAAACAAAATAACTGCATGGAAAAAAAAATCTGTTATATATATATGTAATGGAATGATATATATTTTTTAATATATTATTGATTTGTGAGCTACTAAAATTCTGCATCCTGCCAGCATGACTACTGTTGGTAGATATGGCTCCTCCTGTCTAAAACTATTGCCAACCCTCAAGTTTGAATTTCTTCTCCCTCAGAGCCTCTCAGAGTTCCTCAACAGACATACCTGGTATATGATCTGGAACAGATGATTCTAATTTTTAGCTGATAAAGTCTCTTAACATAGAGAGGAACAGACAGTATGATAGAAAATGATTGTGTCTGATTGCCACTCATTCTGGATAACAAAAGTAGAAGATTGAAGTTATTTTCAGAATCTAGGGAAGAGAGTTAATTTTTATGAGGAGAGGAAATCAAAAACTTTGCAAATGGTATCATCTTTACAAGTCTTCACGGTCATAAACATGGTCAGGATTCAGGCATTTCATACTTTGTTTGGAACTTATTTCCTCCTGATTGTCCAAATCAAAGTTACATATTTGTTTAATGTTTAATAAATTGCACAGAATAAAACATTTTTCACTATAGATAATTGAATATACTTTTTAAATCTTTTTTTTTTTTTTTTTTTTTTTTTCCCCCTAAAGAAACCTGGGGAGGAACCACCAGAAGAAGATGAAAGCCTTAAAAGAGTTGATCCTTTACATCAACTTATTCTGCTATTCAGTCGAACAGCCTTGACTGAAAAATGGTAGGGATGGTGTGAGAGACTTCAGAGTGCATGCAGATTTTCACATTACTCCTGTATTTGAAGTTGCCCCTGCTCAAGTGAGATTGCATATGCTAGGTCAAAATATATGCATATGTACATATGGTGAGTTTGAGTTAGAATCAAACCTCTTTAGACTGTGGTATGTAAAGAGATTTTAAGACAACTGATAATGAGATGTAAGGAGTTTTCTAGAGACAAATAGATGCCCCTACGCACTTTTTCAGTTACTGATGCTGTGTTCGGGACTTACAACACCTCTCTTCTGTCTGTATTCCCTATTGAGTTACATTCTGAATGTGAAATCTTAAGTATAATTGAAAAATTAACTATGTTTTCATTGTTGGAAGGTGTTTTATGAATTTCTGAGCACTGTGTAGCTGTCTTTTCAGTTTGTATTAGTTAATCAAGTTCTCACTTTCCAAAAAGACTTTTGTTATAATTTATGAGCATAGAAATACTTTTTTTTTTTTTTTTTTAAGGTGCTTACAAATATTTTGGTGCTCCAGTTCTACTACTACAGCTCTAATCTTCCTCCTTTTCCCTTTCCTCTCTCTGTTAATCAGCAAATTAGAAGAAGATTTCCTGTATATGGCTTATGCTGACATTATGGCAAAGGTAACTTCTTTTTGCTATTTTTTGCATCTTTTCTGTTTTAATAAAAGTAATGAAGAAGCTCAATTCAAAGAAGTGAAACTGTGTGAAGGAAGGTTTAGCCCCCTCCCTGACTGATCGGTAAATGTTTTCTTTCTACATGGCATCAGAGCTGCCATGATGAAGAAGATGATGATGGTGAAGAAGAAGTGAAGAGTTTTGAAGTAAGATTATACTTCTGTTTTGTTTTTCTTGTCATATTAGACATTATTTCATAGCTTCCAACTGATATTTATGTTCCTTGGATCATGGCTTACTGCAGCTTATTATGCCAGTGAAGTGCATGTCAGAAGCTGGATTGGTAGATATGAGTCACCAGATTCATAGTAGTAAAACAAAAACATAGGTATTATCACATAAGACTATAGAGAGAGTAATTTAACAGAACTTACATGTTTATCTGAATGACTTAGAGAAATATTATGGGCAGTAATTTATTCTGAAAGTCTCATAATAACAGGCTGTATCTTGTAAAGTATCATGTCTGGATGGTTAAAATACTGAAATAATACTGTTTTTTGCAGTAGTCATTTACATTCAGTACCAGTGATTTATACAGTTTTTTTATATTCACATATATATTAGTGCTTAGTAAAGGGTGAGCTTTTATTCGTCAATACTACCAGCCTTTTCCTTATGCTGAGAATGGGAAATGTGTATTTATTGTGGCTTAATGTTGAGTGCACATCACTGTATAAGGAGATATGCTTATGTGAGTTGATTACAAGAGCAAAAGATGTGTCCTTGTCAGGTGTTTGTTCTGGGATCTGTCTCTCTTTTTCCATTAATAAGATGGAGTACAAGAAATTTGTCTGTTCTGAGGGGCACTGAGGGAATTAGCTTGTTAATATTTTTAACATGTTAATATATTTTAGCATGTTAAAATTCTGACACTAAAAGTTGTCATATCTTTCAATTAATATTGATATAATTTATATCTTTTTAATTATTTTAAATA
>JANHGN010019644.1:0-13548 GCA_024605025.1 Megaceryle maxima | reverse complement strand
GATTTGATATAAAACTATCTGTGTTTTGATTTTTGAGGAGTGGTTTGGGGCATGTTTACTTTTACTCACATTGTTTTGTACGTATCAGATGTTCTGTATGGTGTTTTTTATATACAATGCTGCATGAGATAGCACTGAATTATTTAAGTACATATTCCCTATTTGGCTGTGTACAGAAATCAAGAAAAATACCAATACCAAATTCTTTTCAGTCACTCAGAATTTCTAGTCCATTTGAGTTACAACTAACATACCCAGTATATAAATTGCTGTTTCTTGGTATCTAAGTGTGAATCCAAATGTCAGTGCTGCTTTTTTTTTGTTTGTTTGTTTGATGTGTGTGGGTTTTTTTCGTGGAAATGAAATGTATGACATTATCATTGACTAAACAAAGAATATGTATTTCTGTAAGCTTTTTTCAGTTAGCCAATGCATGCTTGCTAGATATCAAAAATTTTGTGCTTATAAATGTGAAAATTTATACATAAGAAGTCATTGAGGTGAATGAACAAATTTATCACTAAGGGATTTATTAGTGCTCCTTGCCTAAATTATAATGGGTTCCTTGTTCAGCATTCAACTTCATCTTTTGAGAGAAGATCCTATTCATTTGTTTCTCATTACTATTTTTTTCTGTAGCTATGAAACTTATGTTCAAATAATGTATTAATCATTCAAAAGAGACTTTTGTGTATATGTTTGGTCAGTCACCTGCAAAAAAAAAAAAAAAAATTGGACTTCTTTTTCTTATTACTATTTCGCTTCTTGTCCTTGCCCTTCCTTAAGGTGACAGGATCACAACGCAGCAAGGTAAAACAAAAAAATGTGTGTGTATTTGTCTGGGTCTAATCTTGTGATTTTCTTTTTTTAGGCCCAACATCTTGGATAAGTGCAACTAAAGGGTCTTTAAAACATTTTTAACATTTCAGTTCCAGCATGACAACTCTACCAAACCTTTCTTGTGCACTAATTCTTTTTAAAGACTCCCAGAATTGTTTGTGCAAGATATGTCATATAAAACTTTGTTGCCATTCTGGGGAAAACAGTGTGTCAGTTTGCTTTTTTGTATTGTTTTGCTATTCTTGCCTTTTGTGCATCATTTATCTTCTTTCTGGTTATAATTTCATTTGAAAGATTAAAATAATTTATTTGGCTCTTAAGCAAGAGCAGTTGGACTTTTCTCCAATATCTTAGCAGACATAATTTCTGATACAGTAGTAGAATTATATTTCCCCTATTCATCACAAAGAGAGCCTCAATTATAGTGTAGTTTATCTGTGATTCTGATTCTTTGGAATAGAGTGATTCTTAGCCTTCATTGTGATAGAAACTCCATAGCTACTCTGTACCTGAAGTGATTCCTAGTTGTTCCATATTTTCCCTAAAAACATAGAGGCAATAGCTCTGAACTTTCAATGTGTTTTGTTTTGGTTTTTTTAATTGACTCAATTGTTTTCATGCTATCTTTTGTGTTTCATCATAAGTCTCACCATTTGTTTCTAAAAAGTGTCCCATGGCTTAAGCAACAGCCTACTTGCCTACTCTCAATTCCCATTGTTGAATCATACTGCTTGCCAATAGGTTGAGGTTCTGAGAAGAGGTATGGTGTGTGGGATAGCTAATTTTGTTTCTGAGGTGTTTAAATATAGTTTGTTGTGCTGTGACTAACGGAAGCTATACTAAGTAGACATGACTTGCTTAAGATTGAGAATGCACAGATTTAGCTGATGGTCAGACTCCAGTCAGAAGCTTCAAAGTTCATTGCCTAAGACAATATGAGGAATTATTATAACCTTCTCCATTGAAAAGAGCAAGGTCATTTTGGTGTTTTGTTTGCTAGTGCTCCTATTAACATTCATTTCACAAAAGAAAGGGTTTCCCATACAGCTGTGGAAAGAGAAGATATATTCCAGGATCAGCTTTACTCTCACTCCTTCAAAAGTTTGCACAGACTTGTTCCACCTTTATACTAAAAAGGCATTGTCCTGGAAGATGAATGCACTCATACACACTCATAAAAAGTTGTTTAAAAGTAATTGCCACAAACACAAAGTACACATTACAAAGCCCAAAGGAAGTATGCAGGCAATCTAATAGTATGATTCCTTTGTTTCTTCCATTGATTTAGCTATTCAACTACTACATGTCTATAAGTCTGCCTACCTGGTTACAATACACTAAATGCTATATTCTCCATAGAAAATTTTCTGTATTGCTGATTGAGAAATGTTTTAAAAGGGAAAAGATGCAGCAATAAATAATCCTTGCTTCCTTCATGCATGACAAAACACAGTTGTAAAGATATGAGACCATATATATCAGCTCTCTGTGTGTGCATGTGTGTTTGTGTGTTTGTTTCTATCTGTCTGTCTTATCTATCTATGTCAAAGTTCAATGCTGAAAAGCAGTTCTTTTATTCCATACTTGGTGTGTATATGAAAAGACTGTTCAATTTGTATGGGAATAAAACTCTACTACTTGTCTAGACTTTAAAAATGTATGATGTTTAAAGTCCTAACTCTTTTCACAGTCAGAGCAACAGAGACCCTTGGGGAAGTTTAGAATGTGATAAAAAGTGATGAGTGTATCTTATTGGCAATTTTAGTGCCCTTACCTCATGCAGTGTAGTCTTGGTTTTGTATTTCTGTATTGGGATCACTGTGTGGGAAGTAGAGAGGTCACAATATAAACCCACAATAAAGTTATCTGTCCATTACTACATGCCTGTCTGCATTTGCCTGCTAGTATTTGCTTTGAATTATTATGATTATTGTTACTCCTTGACCTTTGTCTCTAAGTTAACTTTCTAGCATATTGAACAGGCACTCAGTTGACTCCCTGCAGAGTTGATGTCACTGTCCCCCTTGATTCTATCCTATAGGAAATTCCAAAGTATTTATCTAGCTGAATGCAAATAGGTTTCTGCATTTGAATCACTAATTTGCTGCAAATTAATGTACTCTAAATACATGTAGGATGAGAACTGAGAAAAAGGAATCAAAACCTAGCTCATCTTTTAAAAAATCAATTGGTTTAAATTGGCTCGTCACAAGTTTTCTTCATCCCTGTAACTGGTAGCAACTTTGATAGACTTTTTTTTATTCACTGTATTTTTGTCAAAATTATACATTGTGCTGTGACTTGTTTCAGGCATGGAAAGACTTGCAAGTTTCAGTACATCCAAGTAATGCAAACTCTTAAGGTTCTAGCCCATCAGAGATGAACAGTCTACTTGTCAAATACATATCTCTCCAATGTAGAGAGAAAGATGTTGTGTTAGACCATGTCAAAGGCTTAACAGAAGTCCAAACAGACAACAACTATAGCTCTTCCCTTGTCCATTGATGTAGTCACTCCATCACAGGAAACCACTAGTTTGGTCAGGCAGGACTTGGCCTTGGTGAGGCCATGCTGGCTGTCTCAAATCACCTCCCTGTCCCCCGTGTACCTTAGCATAACTTCTAGGAAGATCTGCTCCATGATCTTCACAGGAACAGAGGCAAGACTGACAGGTTGGTAACTCCCAAGGTCCTCCTTTCTACTTTAATTTTTAAAATGGGTGCAGTGTTTCCCTTTTTCCAGTTACCAGGAACTTCACGTGACTGTCAGGACTTTTCAAATATCATGGACAGTGTCTTGGCAACTGCATCAGCCAATTTGTTCAAGACTTTGGGATGCACCTTGTCAGGTACCACAGACTTAGGTATGTTCAGGGTCCTCAGGTGGTCATGAACATAGTCTTCTCTTACAGTGGGAAGGGCTTTGCTTTCCAACCCCAGGTCCCTGTCTTGTGGTCCATTGACTCCTGAGGTGTGTGAAGAGAGGTTGCCAATGAAGCGTCTACTACTTTAGAGGATAGTTAGAGGAGACCTTATTGTTCTCTATGACTTCCTAAAAGGAGGTTGTAGTGGGGCTGGTGTTGGCCTTTTCTTCCAAAATACTAAAGATAGGACAAGAGGAAATGGCCTCAAGTTGCATCCAGGGAGGTTTAGATTGGATATTAGGAAGAAATTCTTTACTGAAAGAGTGGTTGGGCAATGGAACAGCCTGCCCAGGGAGGTGGTGGAATCATCATTCCTGGAGGTGTTTAAAAAAATAGTAGATGTAGCACTTGAGGCTATGGTCTAGTGGTTAGGGAGACACTGGGATGAAGGTTGGACCTGATGAACCTAGGGCTCCTTTCCAACTGTAGTAATTCTATAAGGCAGAGAATTTCTCCTTGTCTGTTGTTACCAGCTTGCCAGTCTTGCTTATGAGGGGGCCCATGCTTTCTTTGACCTTCCTTTTCTGGTTGATATACCTGTAGAAGCCCTTCTTACTATTCATTGCATCCCTTGCTAAGTTCAGCTGCAACTGCACATTGACCTTCCTGACCCCATCCCTATACAACTGGGCAGTGTCCATCCACTCTTCGTAGGATAAAATACAACTTCTACAAAACCATAAACCTATGGTTAAGAATCAGTCAGTTTTTACATGTTGTCATAAGGGGAATAGAGTTCTTTTGTTCTTTCTTGCTATATATCAATAACATGGGGTCAGTGCCAGTAATATAATCATCATTATAAAGTCAGCTGGTTTTCACCTTCTTGCTTATCTGGCAAGACTGTGTTTTAGGCTGTTTTTTGACTATGGGAACTGTGCAGCAAAAAGTCTTTTAGAGAATCCCTTTTCTACAAAATAAATAATATTGATGTGGTTTAGGCCCAGATGGCAACTTTGATAATTAACTCTATTGTATCCAAACCCAGGACAAATATACCCATGCTTTTCTTTGGGTTTCAGTTCAGGGCCTTAGTGATAAATGATGATTTAAGGCTATTCTTTAAGATCTTTCCTTGCTCCTTCTGGCTGCTTCCCATCTTCTGTGTTTATCAACATCTCTTCCCCCAACATTGTTTCTGCTATTTGTACCAGCATTACTGTGGTACTTTTCAAGAGTACACCCAGACATCCATCTGCCTTGTCTTTCAACTCAAACACCAGCTGGCACTCCATGCTTCATCGCTGTAGCACAATAGAACTGGTGGCAGTCCAAGACAGGGCCTTTGCCAGTCCTGGTATAAAGGCATGATGTACTTTGAAGAATAAATACATTGCAGTGATTAAGTGACCATTTGTAGTTTACAAGTTCTTTGCTTATTTTTAATGCGGTAATTAGAATTATATAATAGTTTCAGCTGGAAGAGACCTTCAAGATCATCAAGTCCTACCTTATTCCTAGCCCTTTCAAAACCACTAAACCATGTCCATTAGCACAACATCTACCCAGCTCTTAAACACCTCCAAAGACGGTGACTCCACCACCTCCCTGGGCAGGCTATTCCAATGCCTGACAACCCTTTCAGTAAAGAAATTCTCCCTAATATTCAGCCTGAATCTCCCCTGGTTCAACTTCAGGCCATTTCCTCTTGTTCTGTCGCTTGTCACTAGGGAGAACAGACCAACTCCCACCTCACTACAGCTTCCCTTCAGGTAGTTGTAGAAAACAGTGAGGTCTCCCCTCAGTCTTCTTTTCTCAAGGCTAAACAGCCCCAGATCCTTCAGCCTTTCCTTATAAAAGACATGCTCCAAACCTTTTACTAGTTTGTTAGCCTTCCTCTGTACCCTCTCCAGCACCTCAACATCCTTCTTGTGGGCCCAAAACTGGACACAGTATTCAAGGTGCAGTCTCGCCAAAGCCGAGTACAGAGGAATGATCACCTCCCTGCTCCTGCTGACTACACCATTCCTGATACAGGCCAGGATGCTATTGGCATTATTTTATTATTATTTATTATTATTTTGGCATTATTATTATATAATAATCTTACCAAACTTATCCCTGTACATAAGATTTTCCTCTCTAGCTAACTGATTCAATTCCAGTCACAGTGGAATCTTCTAATGATCCATTACCTTATTTTGTTATATATTCCTAAAGAGAGTTGGACATCTATGTCAGCTCTTTCAGATCCATCAGATTTGTCACCCAATTTAAAACAAGAAAGGGTGACACAGTTTGATAGTATGTAGTTTTATAGCTATGTACCATTGGAGACAAAAATTGGAAATGGAGAATACATTGAAAGTCATCCAACAGAGTATTTTTACTTTTAGAGACTCAATACTTTGTCAGTTCTGATGTACTTGAATAGGAAATAATATGATGAGTGATTTCATCAGCATGGCAAGAACATGGGGGCAGTATGTAGGAAACAAAACTAACTTTCTTGCTAGACAGGAAGATGTAAAAGAGTAACATTCTGAACATGATGACATCAGTAAAGATATTGCTGCAAACTAAAATGGAGAAAAATGCTTAATAAAGGTTTTATTTCAGGATATCTTTATGTGCATTTGTAGCTCAGGTTTAACATGGTTCAGCTATTTTAACACAGAGTAGTACTTTGCTTAGTTTAGTATTTTATATTTTTTTTAATTATAACTATATATTGTATGAACAAAATATATTTGTAATAGAACACAAGTTTTTTTTAATACAGATTATTCAAATACTAGGGAACATGAAACATAATGTTGATAAAACAATCCTTACTTTGTAACCATGAGGATTATTGTGCCAACTATTGATATTCAGTAACATAATTATGTCAAAATCTAATTGGATGACATGATACATTTTTTTTCCTCCCAGGCATTTATTACTAGGGAGAGTCATCAGAACACCAGTACTTTTTTCTCTGAATATTGGTGTGATTACAATAATTCTGATAAATGATTGCTGTAATTCTAGTGCCTTTTCAGCTATTATATTATGAAGCATATAATAGCTTTTTGCTATCTTGTATGAAATTTGTTTAAAAAATCATTAATAAGATGGTTTGTTCATCTTCAATTCTGTTTTTTCTCTGGATACATTTTAGATCAGTGTTGCTTCCTTTGTTCTCATCTCACTGTATTATAAAATACTTATGCTTATGCCCAAGAAAGCTGAATTTTTACAGCCAGTCAAATTAAATCAGCCTTTTTTGCATACATGGTTTTTCCTAGCTACATTTTATTTTTACTGTTATTACTATTTTAGCACCAACAGTGATAAAGATAAATGCAGGGAATATTTTAAAATTTTATGAAGTCATTGAGTTGAGATGGGGTAGATAAAGGCATATGTTTAGTTAATAATATTGAATAAATCCCTTCTACAGGAAGTCTACCAGTGTTCTACAGTCTTACAAAGAATTATCACATTCAGAAAAATAGCTGTAGTTTTGAGGGAATTAAAAATTTGCTAACAGACTGCATATATCTATGAATGTGGTAGTTAATTTATGAACATCTGTAATTTTTAGTGATGATACTTAGACATCACTTTCAAGCATTTTCAGAAGTATTTACTTGTATCGTGGAAGTAATATTAAATGATAGAAGGCTTGTAGATGCCTTGCATTGAGACGTGTCAGTATTCCTAAACTATGGAAGAGTACATAGAAGAAGAAAGACCAAGTGAGGGAGCAATGACTTTAGAATGGCCTTACTTTTACTATGAAATTAATTTTTGGGATTAATTGTATTTTAAATATTTTATGTGCTAACAGTTTAGTAGTCCTTAAATTTCCTGTTTACCTTAGTCTTATATTTTCCCATCTGTACTTTAAAGAAATCCTTTTGGTTTGTGGTAATCTGGCTAATGACAGGTTTAAATACAGAAAGGGTACCTCAACTCAGTGAGGTATATTAATGTCTATCATATCAGTTAATTAAAAATAGTTTTTCAACTAGAAAAAAAAATGTTTTGGGTTTAAGATTTAGCAGAAGCAGAAACATGACTGTGAAATTGCAGGGATTTAATTTTTTTTTAAGAAATATGGAATTCATATTTGATAAACTCCTTTATTACTCTTAAAATCCTACATATTTAATCTTCAGGGATTATAATGCATTATATTTTCTTTTAGTTTATACTCTTTTTAGAGCTGATGATGTCCAAAATGAGTGATTTAGGAAAAACTAAACGTTATTTATAGAGCATATACAGTATATATTGATCTTAGTCTTTATATATATATATAAATATATATGTGTGTAAATATATATAAATATTCTGCTTGAGCACTTGATATTATATTTTAATACATAACTTGTACTCATGCATGCCTGACACTGTAATTAACAGGTGTTTTGCCAGTGTAAGATCTGTCTAATAGGATTTATTCTCTGGACTAAACAGAGGTCTTGAAAAGTATGAAGACAATTCAAAGGAGAAACATTCATCTTAGAATAGTTGAGTTGAAAGTTATTTCTTCCTCTTCTATCTTTTTGTTAATTACATTTAACTATTTCATTGTTTCATATTAAAAAAAAAAAAAAGCAAACAACCAAGAAACAAAAAACAAAACAAAACAAAAAAAAAACAATCAAAAACAAACAAACCAAAAAAACAAACCACCCAAAAGGAATAGTCTGTAAAAGTAAGATCATAGGCCTGCAATCCATGGCTACAAGCTTAGTGATAGTAGCAAACAAACGTCTCCATATGGCTTTACTCCAAGGGAAAGTCCAAGAATCATTTAATCCTTCTTTGTATGGATTATTAACAAATAAGCAATTTCACTGGTGTACTTGTCAGTTAAAACTCCTATTTAGTTTTTGCAAACTTGTTGCCTACAAATTCAGGTTAAAACTTGTGATTTTACCCAACTTATTCTTTTTGTCATACAGTTCCTTGTATTGATCTAAAACCAAAAAAACTGTAATGAAGTAGAAAATGTTTGAGTCTCAGCCTTCAAATGGTGTGATGAAAAGTTTCCTTGATTTGGTAAGCTGCTGGAGAAAGTCTGTAATGTAGAAATACATGTACAAATATTTTTAAGTGGTCAGCTTTTTCCCATATAAATAGAAAACACACAAGATAAAATAAACCCGGTTTTCTTTTAGGTTGAATTTGAGTTGTTTGGGTTTTGTTTTGAATTTTATTTTATTTTTTTTTATTCTGGTGAATTACCTTAAATGTTTCATTTAGTGTGAAGTATTTTTGCTATTCTTGTGACAGTTTTGTGACTGACAGAAAATTCAAAACACTGTCTAATTATTTTGGTAGGTTTTTTTTTACATCAACTTTCAAACACCATAAAGTGCAAAAAGCCATACTGGTAGCACAGATAACTGTGCTAGCAGTAAGCACATATTAATGAAATCGGGATACCTTGGCCAGCCAGCAACTGTATTAATTTGCTATGCACTGTATGCAGTGGGTGGCTCACTTCATATCAGCAATCCCATCACATCGCATATATATGTATACATGTGTTAGCATTGCATGGAGAAAGGAACGGTGAAAGAGCATTGTCAGGCTGAAGAAGGAACCATAATCTTTGGAGATTGTTGTCAAAAGAATGGTTGCTTTCATAAGAAATGTTTGTGGTTGGTTGTTTGTTGGTGAATTTTTTGTTTTTGTTGTTTGTTTGGGTTTTTTGTTTTTGTTTTGTTGGTTTGTGTTTTGTTTTGTTTTTTGTGGTTTGTTTTGTAGGGGTTTTTTTTTGTCAGGGGAGGAGGGTAGGGGTGTTTTTTTGGTCTGCTTTATTACTAGTTACCTAGACAGTTCAATTTCTATGGAAAATGCCTCTCTTCTCACTTTAAGCTGTTTGGCAATACCTGTTTCTACTGTTCTGATATCACACCATTGCAAAAGTGTGCATACTCATTCTTTTAGTCTGTAGAGTATGCAGCTGCATCCTCACTATATGCATCCTTATAAAGTTATCATAACCATATTGTATGATGAAAGTAGTATAGCTGATATTAGGCTTGTGAACTGAAGTGAATAAAAAATCTTGCAATGGAAGAAAATGAAAGATTGCTGGGTCTAAAATTAAAAAAAAAAATAGAAATAGGAAAGAGGTTTTGGTTTTTTTTTGTTTTGGTTTGTTTTTTTGTTGTTGTTGTGGTTTTTTTGTTTGTTTGTTTGGTTTTTTGTTTGTTTGTTTGTTTTTAGAAATACTGATCAATTTTCAGTGGCATCTGATGCAAATGAAAATATTTTATTTTACCAACACTGAACCTGTGATGTCATGACTTTCTGGTGGTTTGTGTGTGTGTGTGTGTGTGTGGTATGCGTGTGTGTATGTTTCTGTTTTGTTTTTGTTGAACTCCCAGGAAGAGGTTTAAACATGAAGGCAAAACTTTCAAACCTTAGCATGGCTAAATAAGAAGCAAAGCTGCCATTTTTTTTTTTTGCCTCCATCTAGATCTGTCACATAATTTAAAGAAAAAAGAAAGATACAATTTAACCACAGGAGAGCTAATAGTGTGAAAAAAACCAAAACAACCCTGATGAATTTTGTTTCCGCAGCACGATATTATCAAAGATTTAAGAAACAAATTTGCCAGCCTCGGCGAGAACTCTCTGGTAACAGCATAAATGTCTGTGTTGGTTTGCTTTTGAGTTAAAGGTTTCTTTTTCATTCATTTGAGCATATTCCTCTTTTTTACCTCTTCTTTTTTAATTTATTATTCATACCCTCTATTTAGCAAGCCTTCATTTTTTAAACCTCTTCCATCTTCCAATGTCTTTTTTCCGTAACTTGGATGGAAAGTTTATGGCAGCAAAGCTGTCATTCTGGCTACTTCTGCTGCAGCTGTTCCTGCTTTTAGGTCATACATGTTTTGGGCGTTGTGTTTTTGGACATGATACTAACTGATTGTGTCATGTTCCTTTTGAGTAAGCTTTTTACCACGCCATCTGATGGACTCACTGTCATAGGGCTCTATGCAACTTCCATTTTGCAACTTATACTGCTTAGTCATCCTCAATTTCCAGCAAACTTTAATTAACTTGGTGAAAGTTCAAACTCATCTGGAATTAACTGTGCCTTTATGTTTGCTCTTTATGTTCTTCTTTATGTTTTCAGTAGTGGTTTAAATTTTAAAGAACAAACTTCACCATTGCTCAAGCAACGCCATGCAGTATTGTTTGTTGCCGCTAGAGAATGTAAAATATAAAAGCACAGTGTATTCTATCAAATATTCTGTTGGTAGGGTGGGCAATCTATATTGTAATATAATGATAATGTTTTGAAAAAAAATCTGAGATGCTTCTGTTACTCTGGTATTCAGCAACAACTTGCAACTCAAGAGCCGCATACTGAGCAGTATGAAGTTATGGTCACGCTATAGAAGATTATTAAGAGTATGAACCGTTGCACAAAAACATGGCACAAAAGTGCAAGTTTGATATACACAGTATATATAATGAACATGGGCTTTGAACTAACCTAACGATTTGCAATTGAGATGACTTCAGATAAACTACTAAAAGCACATTAAAGAAAAATACCAAGGGGAGAATATTACTTGAACATGTTAAATATCTGTTCAGTAGCACTGTATGTATTAAAATGATCCATGATGTTGCCATAGAGCCCATATACTAAGAGAAAACTGAAAACCTTTGGAGAACTGATAGTAACTGAAGTCCTCATCTTAAATGACTGGAATTTTTATTCAGGAAAAAGAAATGGAAAAACAAAAGCTGCTCTATCAACAAGCCAGACTGCATGACCGTGGTGCTGCTGAGATGGTTCTGCAGACAATCAGTGCTAGTAAAGGTAATGTTGAGTTCTGTAGATAGTATGTTAAACCTTATTTCTAGTGATCTTTGAAATTATTGTAATTCATACTGGGTAGAACCTGTAGATATTTGCTGGTAGTTTTCAAAATGCATCCAAGGTTTCAAAAATTGCTGGCAGCAAATACAAAAAAGTATAATGAATAATTCTTAAGAGATTCTCATTGCTGTTATCATTATTATTAATTTTTCTAGTGATGCTTCAGAGGAAGTGTGAAAAAGTTGATAGCTTTAGCAGCATGCAATGACAAAAAGGCCCCCAAATATTAGAATTATATACGGTTCTGACATAGGTGTAGAGTTTAGGCCTTCCTCCCCCCACGCCCCAAATATCTACTTTATTGGTGTACTTTGGTAATACATTTCAGAAGAGCAAATGATGCCTTTGTCCTTTAGACACCATCTTACTCTAAGGTTTGATGCTTTCATTGTCTGTTCTGTGATTTGTTTCTTCACTAGTGATGTTTTAAAAATTCCTGTTTGCAAATTTTATTTACTGTAACTAAATGCTTTGGACCACTATCATTTTCCAAAGAAACAGGAAAAAAAAATCTGGACAGGCATGAAGAGGAGACACATTGTTAAACTTGAAAGATAGCTTAAAACTGTGCATTCAACCTTAATTCAACTATTGGATGCTCTAGTGAATGTAGCATGATTTATATTCATTGAAGTCAGTTCTTCCTGTCTTATGTCTTCATTCTTTTGTGTGCTGTGTATACATTACACTATGTGTGTAGGCATGCAGGAAGGTATTAAGTCATGCTATAGATCATGAAAGAAAGGTCTGTTTTACTTGAGAAATTTATCTCCTGATAAAATACCATTTAAGTAATTTTATGGATAATTTAATAAAATATTCCTAATTTTGTATAATCCAAAAGTATGTCTTAAAATAATTTTAAGGTGAGATGGGGCCAATGGTTGCAGCTACCCTAAAGCTAGGGATTGCCATCTTAAATGGAGGAAATTCTACTGTTCAACAGGTAAGGTACTAATTTATTTTTACCCATTCTATTCTGTATAGATCTCTATATCATGATTAATTACTGTAATAGTGCATTATGTAATATGACTATTTATCAAATGCTGTTTTTTCTGGGAATGAGAATAGAAGGATGAAAGTGTACAAAAGTGCCTTGTTTGCTACATATATATTTCTAATTCATATGCATATAATTAATCTCCAGAATACAAAATTAAAAGAAATTGGTTTTGCTCTTCAACCAAAAGGGGGTAATTTTTTTATTAAATCAGTAACTTCTAGAGGAATTCTGTGGATGGAAGGATTTCTTGGGAGATTGCCATTGTCCTGTGGTCAGTACAGCCAAACTGCTTACCCCTGTCTTCACCAAAGCAAATGTTACACAACATCAGAAGTCTTCAGCTTATGCCATGGAGAGTCTTGGTGACAAAAGCAGACAACTCAGATTTGTTTTACTCATCTATAGTAAGATAATGTGGTGTGCACTGGAAGAGTCAGATGTGTTAACAGCATTGTTGAAAAGAAGTGACTGATACAGAGTGGATTCAGTGTTTTGTACTAGTTGAAAATTCGTGAGTCCATTCCTGCCATTATGACATTGGTGTAGGACAGTTTGAAGAAAGCAGTCAGCTAGCAGCGGTTAAGGTTCCAAGTTAAACAATTGCCGAAACTGCCAAATGCAGGCAAAAATAATGTTCTTTTTAGGGGTTATCATTACCAGGAATTGACCAGAAAGACCCACAAATTTTTCAGAAAAGTATCTCCTTGAATCATTGCCAGTTCTTTGCGATGTCATGATACTAAAGTACTTATAAAAATCCCGACATTTGTACATAAATATTTAATCTGAATTTGTAATGCTACAATCTGATTTTTTTTTAATGATTCAAATTCCTAACTAGTCTGAATGCAGGAAACTGTTTGTCACGGTTTAGGGTCAGGGCAGCCCCTTAGACCTAACAGACACTCTCTGTTAACCCCCCTCCCTCCCCAAAGG